>JAQFYT010000288.1:0-28783 GCA_034694925.1 Ceratophysella denticulata
CTTAAATTTCTGCAAATTTTTCAGTGCAGTACGGTGTAGTGATTAGTTCTGAAGACCTCTTCGCTTAAGCGGGGGTAGTATAGTATTGTATATTCGGCAAATTACTTGTGTGTCAAGGTTATACTGAATTGATTTTATTCTTGATTTTATTCTTACCCATTTAGTCCCTTGTGGGCCAATGTGAAACTGTGTTTTGTTTTTACGATCAATCAATACACGACGGTCAAAAGTCTCCCTGGTCGTTCCGTTACCCGCAGAGTCACTCATCCAATTTTGTTTCTCGAAGGCGTCCGCTTCTTCTGTCTCTCCTTTGTCAGTCCAGTGCAGCACGTTGGTGGATCCTGCAAGTTGGTATGTGAATCCTTTTCCGGCCTTCTCGGCGACCTTGGGGTCGTTCATTTTCACAGGTCAAACAGTGAACGATGAAAATAGCACAGCTGACCTAATTCAGTTGACCAAGATTTCAAAGACCTGCCTTCTGTCCTGTTCCCGTCATGTCACACCCGTTCCGTTGTCCGTTTCTTTCCGTTTGTTCTCAATTCCACGTCGGCTTGCAATTCTGAAATTCAGACTGAATTCGCGCGGGTAAAAGTGTAACTTTGTTTTCTTGATCAATATGATGATGAATTTGGTCGACAAATCCGAAGAAAATACAAAACGGTATTAATTATGTATTTAATTGCATACTAATTATTAATCAGCCAATGCAGTTGGAGAAATTAATTCACACTTGACAAAAACACATTATGCCATATGCATGACAGCAGCACAAACTGCGATTTATATTTTCACGGGGGTCATAACCCCCCAGCCAACCCGAGGAATTGGTAGTATACTCTACATATTTTCCAAATAGAACCTTTTATCAGTAATCCAACCCGCGTTGCCTTTGTTGAGAGCATGGACGATAGTGGTATTTAGATAAGAGGTTCTACTTGAAAAAAAAGTAGAGTAGCGTATATAAAATGCGAAGATCTGTTTACAGAGCCAAGCCATCGATGTACCTACTTGTATTTCGGGGACAAAAATCCGAAATTTTTACTCGTATTGAATTGCATCATAATTGCATAAAGATTGGTTATTGAATTATGTATATTTTGAATCATTCGTTTCACTTTTGACACTTTGGATTGGATGCACACACGCCACACACACTACAGTCTGGATTCCAGCAGCAGCGTGTTTGGTTTATTGTTGCAGCAATTGTGGTAGATTAGATACATACATATTATGCATTCCAAACAATAGAAATTATTCAGTTTTTAGACAAGTGGTTTGCGTGCTGTGCCGACTTTGACACTAACTCATCAAATACATATGAATTTCAATTTCTCAACCTTTACATTGTGTTTTACTTTTGCATAAATAAATATCCATAAAATGCTCCATACTTACGTACAACTTTTTCTTGAAAGTATGTATTCCATTTCCTCTGGTGCACGCACATCGAATAGGGCATTCTCGGGAATACAGAGATAGAAATATTGTCTTAATATGGACCCAGTAGTCACCCTAATTTCCGTTATAGTCATTGCTATTGTTTGTATTATTTATAAAAAGACATCCGAAAAACGGAATTTACAAATGAAGTCTCCGCCAGGTAATGTTACTTGGGTTGTCTATACATAATGCGGCTCCATATACGTACTTAGGAAGTATTGGAAATTATACATTATTTCGATTTTCAAATATACATATAATCGTAAATACAATCAGAGAAGCGCGCTATTCCTCACTAATACTGTCAAACAGGTCCTTGGGGGTTACCCTGTGTTGGATTCTTAATTCACTTTGTGATTGGTGGAGAAAACTATACAAAGAAGCTGTTGAAAATTAAACAAAGATATGGAAGAATTGCCAGTGTTCGAATGGGGTCATTCAAGTAAGTTGTTTGTAATATGTTATTTATGAATAAGATATATTGCCATAATTTATACATACACCTGATAATGTATTTATCTACTTGGTTGAATCTCAAATTCAATTTTCAAAGATGTATTTGGCTCAACGACTACAAAATAATCAAAGAAGCATGGGCTAATCCAATCTTTTGCGGGAGACCAAGAGTACCTGGAATTCAATCAAGAACGCATGGTTTTACTGGCGGTACGTATGGTGCTAGTAATATTAGCACCCCGTATAGTCAATTTTATTAAAATTTGGTTGGTATTGTGCGCGATCCTGAAGTTACAGAAACGGAATAGATTACGTAGGTAGATAATTAGCTCAGGACAATATATCAACAATATCAGCACATCTAATACCTCTAAAAGACGTGGTCTTCATTTTGTAGGCATCATTTTTAATGACGGTGAACACTTCAAAGAACAGCGTCGCTTTGTAATCAAGCATTTGAAAGACTTTGGGTTTGGTAGACAGCCCATGGAAAGTATTATTCTGGATGAAGTAGTTGATTTGGTGTCCAGACTAAGGACGACACAAGGAATTCCAATTTCCACTCGGCATTGCTTCAATAGTGCTTCCCTTAATGCACTCTGGCTTATTACAACCGGGGAAAAGTTTAAGCAGGATGACCCAACTCTCTGCGAATTATCAGAAACTCTAAACAGGTACTTTCCGTTTTCGTTAGTGTATTTCTAAATCAAAACGTTCGGATTTGAAATGTTGAGTGTATTCCAAACTGGAAACTAAAATCTTAGTATATTTGTGGTAATCTGAAGCTCATTTTGATCTAAAATCGGGTCTAATTCTCTGAAACGCTTGCATCTTGAAGAAATTTGGAATTAAATGATGGAGCAAAAGCAGGTTTCTTTATGCCTTGGGTCATCAAGCTCTGTCCGTCTCTATTGGGCTGGACATCTTATGTCAAAGACGCCAACTTTATATTTGATTTCTGGAAGAAGTATGCAAGGCTCAGAATGACTCAATTTAAGAAGGATTCAATTCCGTCCAATTTTGTTGACGTCTACATACAACGGATTCTTGAATCTGAGGAACCCCATTCGAGCTTCTTTAAGGAAATTGGAGGTATTCACTATCCCGTCAGTCTAATTTTTCTATGCAAGGTCTACCGAACAGGAAGTATGATTTAATATAACAATGGTGAATGTTCTGTCAGAAATGTCCTTGGCCACAACGCTCCAGGATCTTTTCATCGCCGGTACGGAGACCACGGCAACAACACTTTCTTGGGCCATCTTACTTCTTGCCATTTTTGCTGACGTACAAGAAAATTTTTACAGCGAAATCCAGACAGTAGTTGGCTCAGCCCGGCTTCCTTCTCTTTCCGATCGGCCAAAGTAAATCCAGCGGAAAAATTGCATTATTTCCTAATCACACGCTTCCTAAATTCTGTATCGTTTACCTGAAACAGAATGGTTTATACTGAAGCCCTGCTCCAGGAAGTGATGAGATTCGCTACGCTCACACCATTAGGAGTTGTTCATCGTGCTACAGAAGACACTATGTTCCACGGCTACTTCATCCCCAAGGACTCAATTATAATGGCCAACGTGTCAGCAGTTCACACAGATCCAGAGAATTGGGAGAATCCAGAATGTTTCAATCCAGATCGCTTCTTGTCTTCAGACAAAACCAGGTTGATTCGACACGATGCCTTCTTAGCCTTCTCTTTTGGTAAAAGGCTCTGTATTGGCGAGAATTTGGCTCGGGATGAACTTTTCCTGTTTTTGACAACCATATTTCAGAGCTTTATTGTCACAACGGATCCTGCATCTCCCATTCCGTCCCTCCAACCAAGGGTCGGTGTTTCAGCTATCCCTGAACCCCATAAACTTATTCTTCAACCACGACAATAAGAATAACCGGATAACTTAAAGTTGTATTTCCCCTAATTGCCCAATATAAATTTAAATTAGATTAATAATAATTCCTTAAAACTTGAGTCATGTGAATTCCCCTGTATTGAAAAGGTGACAAACATGACATATTTTGTGTTTTGTGCAGGTTATATATAATGTTTTGTCGCAACTTTACGTATTGAGCAAGATAGAGCAAACTATAAAGCCAGCTTGTATTGAGGAAGTATTTAGCAATAAGGAAATCATAAGAGCAATATTAAACTGCTTGGGTTTAGCACATTTATCTATTCGTCGGCTATACTTATGTACTTCTACTTCTGGTCTGGAGTCAAGGTGCTACTAGTACACCACATAGTCCATACCTACGCAGACACAGACGCAGGAAAAAAAGTAATAAAATACAGATAAATCACGAAACTCTTCTTTGCTTTGCTGTAGACCTATTATTTTCCTACCAAATTTTTACTAAAAAACAATTATGTGGAAGTTTAAATAAATCATATTCTGATTTCTGGAATATATATATATATATATATATATATGAAATAAAATCAAACAATAACAATAGGCATGAGCATATCCATGGGTTTTCAAAGAAGATTCCGAAGATTCCTTTTGAATTCAAACGCAACAAAATCCAATCTAATGTTAAGCTTTCCGTATATACCCTTTCCTATATCCTGCTGATTTACTTTCAATTTCTGCCTGTGCTTGTTTTGCTATTAAATTTGGAGATTGGACAATTGCATACACGGCTATACGAGTGGGTAGGTGCCAATAGTAAATGCCCAGGAACGAATTCAAGGTTTCTCAAGAGCAATGGCAAAAAGCTAGACGGTCAACAGGTTATCTGTAGGTGATATCTTGTACCTTGTACCCAGTTTCCGAGTTATTTGGATACACATAGCCTTCTGTATAGGTAGTATCTTGACTTGGAGAAGTTTCAGCAAGTCTGTTCCCAGTTGTAGATATTTAAACAGTAGTTTGTATACGCATACACATAATGAATTATGCATTCAGTTGATTGTTGCTAATCAGACGAACAGTAAAACTTTCATACATAGTTAAATAAAACGTGACAAATAAGGCAATGTTATTACGTCTGGGAAATACCTACTACCTAATATCCGATCCAACTGGACTTCAATGGTAAATTACTCCACACGTCCGATATAACAATAATTTCTGTTAACGGAGGTGCATGGAAGTGGTTTAGGTTAAGCTCTGTGCCATTAATTGTCAAAGTTTTCCGCGGAACAGTTGATGGTATTGCAATTAGTTCGACACTTGAACAGGTGTGCATGTAGATTTTATTCAGTTTAGAAACAGTGAAATAATCAACCTTAACTTGGGTACGCACAATGATAGTGGAATTCTTGTTGGGAATTTCTGCCCTGATACTCATAAGCTTTATTTTGAAGAACAGAAAACCGGACGGCTATGCTAAAGGTATACCGATGTATTCCTGTAATATACAACTTTAAAGAAATCATTGAGGCGAGGAATTTACCAAAACATACCTTGATTTTTTTTAATTGAAAACTGATTTTAGGTGCAATCAGTTTTCCAATTTTGGGTCATCTTCCATATTTTGCTGGTTACAATGAAATTGGATTTACACATTTGTTCACTTCATGGAGTAAGAAATACGGTCCAATCTTTAGAGTTGACTTTGCATCACAACCGTAAGTCTTTCATCACTCATCCTCATCAGTGTATTAAGAAAAGGGCATTCATATAATGTGCACATCATCATCATCGTCAGAAAGTCAGAATCAGGATTGCGTTGTTAATTCGAAATTAAACCGCTAATGTAATGGATATTAATGGATGATTCACTCCAGGGCTCTTGTCTTGAATGATTACAAGATAATACGTGAAGCATGGAATCTTCCGCAGTTCGCTGGAAGGTTTCGGTTGCCGATAAATCTCGTACGAATGGGGAATGACGGGAAACAGCGTGGGATAATTTTTAACGACGGACAAAATTGGGCAGAACAACGGAGATTCTCATTGCGACACCTCAAGGATTTTGGCCTTGGAAAGAACACAATGGAGAGTATTATATTGGATGAAGCTGTGGAGCTCATCAGTCGATTCCGAGATGAAAATGGACGTCCTGTCTCCACTCAAAATCGTTTCAATGCTGCCATTATTAATGCTTTCTGGACCATCGTAGCTGGAGAGAGGTTCAAACAGGATGACCCGAAACTTGCAAAGCTGGTTAATTGCGTGATGCAGTAAGTATATACTCGACTGCTGAATAATGTTATATTTTAACCGGCATTGATAGCATACAAGCAGCACGAGTCGCCAGGAATAAGCGCTCCCTCAAAACTGCTCAAATTTCAGTTGTGGAAGTCTTATTCAGAGCTGTACCTATGTAAGGTACAAGTAATAATGACTTGGATAGTCTATGTATCATTTGATTCTAAAACTCAGGAACCTCACCGATACTGGATCAGCGGGTATAATTATCTTCATGCCAACTTTGGCCAAGACTTTTCCAAGGCTAACTGGATGGAAAACATATTTAGATGCCTTGAGTATTACGAATAGTTTTATCCGGACCTATGTGAAATCGCGGGTTGAATCTTACAAGGATGAATGCATCAATGATTTCACGGATGCGTATATACAGCAAATGAATAATACTACTGACCCTCAGTCCAGTTTCTACAAGGAAGAGGGAAGTAAGAAGCAAATATGGCACTTTTGATTTGTCGGTAGTTAATAAGCAAGGAATAATATATAATTTTAATTCAACAGTTAAATCACTGGTGACAAGTTTGGATGACATGTTTACTGCTGGTGGTGAGACCACTAGTACGACCCTCACATGGCTTCTAATGTGTGTCGCTATACATCCCGAAATCCAGAAAAAATTTCAGACTGAGATTGACAATGTCATCGGAAAGTCCAGGCTTCCGTCTTTGTCGGATAGGCCAAGGTATTTGATGATTCTTGACATGATCATATGAACCAGAATAATATGCACAATAGAAGAATCAATAATCGCATGGATAAATGAATACCTATATGTAAATGTATCCGTTTTGCAGAATGGTTTACACTGAAGCACTGATCCACGAGTGCCTACGAATGTCCTCTGTGATCCCCACGGGAGTATTCCACTACTGTTTAGAGGATACAATTTTTCACGATGTTTTAATTCCGAAGGGCACCATGCTCGTTCCTAACATATACGCGGCTCATCATGACCCGGAGTATTGGGGTGACCCTGAGAACTTTCGTCCGGAAAGATTTCTGAGTGAAGATGGACAGAGCCTGGTACGCCATGAAGCTCTTATTGCTTTCTCTTCTGGGAAAAGAGGTACCTATTTCAGTTTAACTACTTTATATATAACATACAACTAAAGCTTAGAGGTCATAAACTAGGCTTTTCTATGAATCGTATTTGATTTCCTTTAGTTTGCCTTGGAGAAAACTTGGCTCGAGATGAATTGTTTTTAGTTAGCACTAGTTTGTTCCAAGCATTCAACATAATTCCGGATCCGTCCCAACCAGAACCAACGATGAAGCAACAGGTTAATGGACTGATCGCCAAAACTCAACCTCACAACCTTGTGTTTCAACCACGCTGAAAATCAGGAGCATTTTCATATAAATACTAAATAAATGTGATCACATACTAGAATGGGTCTTGGGTACAATGCAAACAATCCTATAAAGGGTACAATGCAAACAATTCTATAAAATTATTAGTGCTGACGTTCATTTTTATTCGCAGCAGCGAATTGTATTGGGATAAAACTGGTCGCTATGTTAAAATGCAGGTGTTTTACTTTTGACACTCACTGTAATGCTTTAACTGTACTGATCACGAATTCTATAGATGCGAGATGTAATAAATTGTTCCTAGTTATTTGTGTATCCAATATGATGGGACTATCCGTCCTATTTTCTCAATGTATTTTCTGCATTTGAATTTCAGTTCTGTAAATTGAATTAGGTATCTTGAATATTAAGCTATTCCTTGGAATTCAAAAACTAAATAAGGAATTTAACAACCTTTTGCCACTGTTCGAAACCTGATATCTACAATTTCCGCGTACTAGAAATTCATCCTAATAAATAATAAAGGTTAAGGTGCCCACTATTGCCTTTATAATACGGCAGAACGGACATGATTTACTGGAGAGAACATTTTTGAGGTCATAAAATCCAACTAATAATGTTTAACTCATTTTCAATTTCAAAACTGAGTGCATGATGTGGTTTCTGATTTGGGGGTTCACTGTACGAGAATACCAACATCCTGCTTGACAAACTAGTGCAGTAACATTCGGGATCGCGATTAGTATTCCAGATCCGAATGCATGACTATGTATCTTTTGCATTGCACCGAAAAGTTATTTTAAGACCAACTCGTGCAAGCGAGTTCGGGTTGATCTGAAACCCGGACGGTGCGCGTGCAATGCAGACATTTTTGTTTTACACTTCAACTCGTCTAGTGCTATTTCGGTATTTTCTTATTCCATTTCAGAGTGCGTTTTAGTCTAAACTGTAATTTAGATTAACTTATCGGTAGCCTGTTATTTATATTTGAGTGTAATAAGAAACATGAGTACCAAGTCCGAGTCTGGCGCAGACCGAGTTCAAACTTTGAAAAATGAAAATACAGCGTTGAAGGTGAGCTGAAGCTTTGCATTCCCAAGAATGATTGTAGGCAAGTAATATAATAAAGGAGATCTAAAAGTAATCTTTTAAAACGGATTTTTCACAAACGATACTAGACTCAGCTAAAAGATCTGGAATCAAAAGTGCAAACATTCGAAGAAGACCTGGAGAAGTCAACCGCAATGAGAACTCGACTTGATAAATTATGCACAGAATTACAGGATCAAAGTAAACAGATAAAGGTAAACTTCAGAGCTCAATCAATGAATTGTGATGTGGTACAATTAATTAAAAATGGGTTTATACATAAATGTTTAATAGGAGAGAAATAATTTATTGTGCTAAAAATCAAGTGTTATAAAGAATACATACTTACAACTTACAACCTTAAGATATTTGTCGTGTGCATTTAGGCAGAAAGTGTAGCCAAAATTAAAGATGCCGAGGATCGAGGACAAGATTTGGCAAAGGAAATGACGAGCAACATGGATTTCATGGACAATATAAATGACAACCTGAAGAAAATAACTGGTGAAAGTCTACAGGTAAATACTGTACATGTAAATATAAGCAATTGTGAGAAATTTTACAGAATTATTGTACAGGAACATTGTATAATTGTGTTATGTGATGTCTATGACCAATTCACAATAATCATTAGTCACGTCCAAACACTCGAGAGGAAAAGCTCAAATCATGCGAATTACAGGGCTTGAAATATTTAATATGGTTTATTACAGGTCCGCAAAGATAATGAGAAACTTGGATTACAAATACTTGAAATCAAGGATGATTACGAAAAACGAGAAGAGGTAAATTCAGAAAAACTAAAATGAATATTTTGTGGAGTTTGTCCTATAATCTAAAACCCAAGTTGATTATCCATAGAATTAATTAATTAATAGAGCTAGCCGGTAATGAGAAAGCTTGTCGAATATGCAGACAACGTCTCATCGACGCATTTCAAATAAGTAGGAATATACGTATTAATTTTGGGACGTTCATAAATTGGATTTGATACTCATAGACCTAGTTTCTAAACACCAAAAATTATTTACCTATTTTTTTTTGCGAAATGAATTATGGCACAAACTCAATATAAATACACCAACTATGACCCGAGCTGAAGCATTAAACTTCATTAATCTGAAACATGCAAAGAGGTTCCATTTTGAACACAATATTCTTACAGAAAATCGAAAATCCACTGCATGCTGTACATTCTACATAATATGAGTATCGATTTGAGATGTCATTATCTACATACTATAATTTCAATTATTTTGAAGGTTCTACAAACCACTCTTAAAGAATTTTGTGACGAACTTGTGAAGACTAAAACGGAAGTAGCCCAAGTCCGTCTTAAGAATGCTGAAGACAAGGAACGTCTCCTGAACGACATGCAAGTGATGGCAACAACGCTGGTCCAAAGTCGAGAGCAAATGAAAGCCGCAAAAGAAACGGAATTAGAATTGCGACTTCGTTTACAAGAATACGATGAGAAGTTTGCTGGACTCCAGAGAACACTCCAGGAAACGAATACACAATACGAAGGATTCAAAGGTGGAATGGACAAGGTACCTTATTCTTTAAAAAAAATAAACCATTTAAATACCTAGCAGGTTTCATATTTATTTTTCATTCATATGCGCTTAATTTTTTGTTCTGTTAAAGTTCACCGGGAAAACAAAGGACTTCGAGAAGGAAATCGGGGAATGGCAAACAAAATGGTCTGAAAGCAATGCATCGCTCATCAAAATGGAACAAAATTATACAAAACTTCAAGGAGATTTGGCAAAAGCTCACGATGGGCTCACCACCATGACAAATCTATGTAAAGCTCTTCAAAAAGAGAGACAAGAAATGCTAAAGGAATTGAAACGTGAAGAACAATGAACGAAATCTGACTTGTAAGATCATCCAGCAATCCTCTGTTTAAAATATTGTAAACTTGTAAACTTCCAATTCGTACCAGAAGATTAGGGTTCAATTGGAGTAGTTTACTTATGTTATTACATAAATAATTCAAAATATTTATAAGCATATGCCTTCAATCAAAGCGTTTTCAAAAGATGGACCCATCAACCTTGGATTTCAATTAAAGCTATGAAACTTCGGAACAGAGCGTTAAATCCATTCAGATGTACTTCATTTAATTATTTATTTAAACATATTTCAGTCATGTCTTACTTCCTGGTATAAACAAAACAATTAGCTTGTGATATAATCCGCAAACCTTTACATTGAAATATCTCTTTTTGCGAATTCAAGATTGTAGCTCAGCTAAGCAAATAGTACCAGTACTTACTGGTATACATATAGTAAGTAGTAAGGAAGTATGTAGCATAAAATCAACCTCGATTTAAACAGGAATGTGTTTTCGAAAGAGTCTACTTATCGGTTAACTTACAAAAACTTCTACTTATACATTATAATGTTAAAGAGCATCATCTGAATCTAGAACAGTTGTTCTCCGAAAGCTGGGGCTGTATGGCGGAGGGTCGTCCTCGTTGTCTTCTAGTCCAGGGTAGACTGGAGCTATTTCAAGTAAAAAATCATTTTTATAATAAAGATTCTATATCGTAGAGGTCATAATGTATTACCAATCAATGGAACTAGACCAATAACTGTTCCGATTATTGATGATTTTTAGTAGAGTGAGATAAAGCCCACTAACTTACGCGGATCAGGATCCTCAGAATGTAGGACTTCATTATTATTATGCTCCAAATCTAGTAACTCTTCCGGAAAATCATTCTGGGGGGCATCAAAGTTAGGCACAACCGTATAACCTGTAACTGTGAACAAAAATATTATATTTAAGTGTTTCGAATCCATTGACTATTTCTAAGGTATATTTCTTTGTTGTACTCCTAATTTACCTTGACAAAGAGTATCCTGTCTCCTCTTCCGTTTCCGTTCTCGTCTATCAAAGCAAACTTTACAGCAAATGAGAGTGCAACAAAGCGTAAGTACAAATACGACCGCAGCGCAAAATATAATTGAGGTTTGTATGGATCCTATGCACTCTTGAAATCTGAAAAAAAGTACATCCATCAAAATTAAAATTACCAAATGGAGGACGGATATTTTAATGTAAATCAAAGATGTAAAAGTCCAAAAAGTTCGTGGTTCATTGTATTTATATGTAAATTGTAGTGTAGTAAGGTACATTGACAAACGTACATACCGTTTTGTCTTTGTGCACTCACTAAAGTTCTCTGCCAGAACATCACTTTGATTATTTTCATTTTCTGGATACAAAGCAAACTTTTCTGTTTTATTTGAGTTTGAATTGGCGTCTGCGAGAGAGAACCTGAGTAATAGCGTCGTTAATACAATTCGGAACTCCGGTTCCATCCTGAGTTTTGATATTTGGATATCGAGATAGTTTCACCGACAATTCAGGTTTTTGTGCATAATGCGTTCCGGAAATCAGTTTTTCTATAGAGGTATAATATAATATCCCTGGTCGAAATCGGTCGAGGTCGAGTTCAAGATCAGATATTCACTTATACTGTCGGGTTTTTTATTATTATGAAAACACTGTATGTATCTGTAGTGTGTTAGTTTAGTTGTCACAATTATAACAGGCACTAATCACCATTATATTATATTATTCAAGTGACATAAACCGCGAAGTGTGACTAAATGCAAGGAACGTATTCCTGCAATTTCGATGACTAGCATAGAAGGGAGAATAAAATTATCCAATTCAGTGCAATCAGTACTTTTTAGTAGATAAGGACATATTATTGTTCAGCCAAATCAATGCCTTTTATAACCACCACGCGACGGCTTCGGCTATTCCACTCACGCTTTTCTGAATCTATATATTATTTTATATGAACGATAAGCCGAATCAAAGGCAGACATTTAATTCTGGTGTCTGTTCCTTTTAAACAACAATGCAAATTACAAAGTTCCATGATGTTATACAAATTTGTCATTGTTAGGCTTCAACAAAAGGTACAGGTGTTAGATGACACGGGATAAATACGCTAAATTACTGTTACTTTTTGTATTCTCATAACCAATCAATAAATATAATGCAGTAAAACGAAAATCTATAAACCAGCTAAGATTACAGAAAGCTGTTATAGTGAAACTACATAGCTACGCAGTGGAAGCAGCTACAATATGAAAGACGTTTCAGTGAAATCGGCTACAACTTCAATGTAACTATATACATACACAGGGCATAGGTAAGGTGAAAGTACCTCCCAGAGAAAGCCTGGAGAGAAAGTGTGTACGTATGTACACATGGTTTCAGAAATATGACTCAACGAAATATATTTTTGTTCCAAAAGCGGATGCACAAATATTTACTGCGTACATAAACCCGCTACATATGGGTAGAACACCGACGGTATTTGATTTTATTAATAAATATATGGACCTGATTGAGTGTAAAGTGAGTTATTTTTGCAAATTGAATGTCAAACTAGTTCTTCCCGACGGATAAATCTTGAAAATACATATTTGAACATAACCATGATCAACGGACCTAATTAGACCATTTTAGCTGAAATTAACTAGAATGAGCTGGGAATTTATTACAGTATACATAACACTAGCGCTCACTTGACGCACACGGTAGCATTGCATATGTAAAATATAAATTCGAGAATAAGAACAAGCCGCCGTCGTTCCTAGTTGGGACGGAACTTACACTCATGCATACTGCACCCGATAGAAAACACACATAATTTCTTTAATCTAGCAACAAAAAACTGTGCTGTCATTCTACGTATCTGTGCAATCAAAGAACTAAATGTGTTATTTAGATTAGATAACATTTTAGGTCAGCAAATCGTAACGCCAAATAGTTATCAATACATTCATGAATTAGTGGCTTCCTCTCGCTCACTCCAACAAATTGTATACAACCACTATAGATAATGATAAGAATTACACACCCAGTATTAGAAAATGCAGGTAACTACTAAATGGATACAAGTGTACTGAGCGTTTAGACTAATCCCATCCCCTTTAGGGAATCTTGTTCTATTTAATTAAAAATTTAGACAACATGGTTTATCCATACAACCACATTACATGGTTGTATACAAAAGTTCCAACATTCCTCAGAGTATGCACATGTAAATGCTTACCGGTATAATTATCTTTACATTAAAATACTTACGCGTAATCCGAGCGAGCGAGCGTCCGTCACGTCCGGTAAAGTCTACCAACACAACACAGCAGTGCACACCGGCACGTTGACATGCCAACAATTACATACCACGAATTCAAAATTGGAATTCAATTTTTTTTTTATATTTTTTGAAGAATTAATATATAGGTAAGCTGTAAACAACTGCAGGCGACAACGCGACGGGCCATGGTTCCCATGGCCGCACATGCTAGTTAAAATTTAAATTACAAATTACAACTAAGGTTGTGTGTTGTGTTGTTGGCAGAAAGTTTGTCAAATATGTTTTCCCCATTCCGTTCTTCATGCTATAGGTAGCTATAAATACTGTATAGAAGAGAATCGTAACTAGGTATATGTAGACATTTCCTCCAAATCACCGAACTGGGTATTTACTTGTAAATAATACAAAACACAAACTGATTTGCTAAGTATTTAGCATATGTATAAATTACAATTTGCAATGCATAATAAATCCCGAAATCTTATACAATTTGAAATATAATTTATTTTAATACATTAGGTGTAAATGTTCATAAAACAAAAGGGCAGTTTGTGGTAAGGGGTTTGACTTTTAAAATACATATGAAACAGGTGGTGGTTGGTGGTGTGGTGATTGTAAATATGATATATCAAAGTATACTTCCAAAAAATTCATTTTCACGTGAAGCGTTCGCTGGAGTTATTGGTGAAAGAGCTGAAACTGAAAACATTGCCGCAATATTATTCCCATTCATCAATAACGAAGTAGGTAATTAGTATTTATAACTTTTAACATACTGTAATTAAATCCTGCTGAGCGTCGTTTTCGGCGTTCTTTCGTGTTACACACCGGAAAACAGATACATCCCAGAAATATTAGAGCAAATACAATAATGGTCGCAGTGGTGAGAAGCCCAGTGAGTCTATTGTAATAGAACAGAGGACGTACTATACCGAACCTTTCTAAAATCTATTAAATCCAAGTTCGTTTAATTCTTACAGTATCCAAGATGATTGAAGACTGAATTCCCACAAGATCTCAGATTCCACTTGTCCATTTTCATTCGTTTCAAAAGTAACAGATTGTTGGTCATCATCAGACATTATTCAAGTCGGCATTTCTTACTAGGGTTCACAAGAACTATCTGCACTGTAAGGGTTATATGTAGATCAACTAATACGCTTCAATTCAATCGGTAAATAGGTAACATTTTGTTCGCGCACAGGCAAACAAATAATTAAAAAGGCTCGACTAATAACACAACCAGGCAAGGATGTTGTGCTAAGGTCTCGGTCCTGATTGTTAACTGAGCTGCCTACTATTTTTCTGATTCCCTAACGTAAATCAATACATGAATCATGAATTAAGCAATACTGGTAATACGTACCTCAACCAAAATCTACAGAGTTCAAGAGCTTGTTCCATCATAATTATCGCAATTAAACAATACTGGGAAGTTACAATTGGGTATTCCGATTCCGAGCTGATTTCATTAACTCATACAATTGTATTATCATTACCTGGCACTTCTGTGTCAGTGTTATCTGATTATTGGGATTTCATGGGGTAAAATCTCGTCCAAATACAAGAGCATGAGCATGAGAGGCTCTGAGAACACAGTAGTGTACAAACAAACGCCTCTAATCAATGTAAAGCGTAATCTTGAGTCAAAATGAACACGAGCTACTGCTAATGGCGAATTATCTGTACAAGCGAATGGAAAGCGAGCTGAGCTTCCCGAAATAAGGTCGTGTACAACAATCCAAAGCGTCACAATTCACAAACGAAACATAAAAGTCTAATTCAAGTAATTACGACGTATGATGGATGATGGATGTGCCTACCGTCCGTCGGCGAACTAAATACTCAACTTAAAATAACCAATCTTGCCGAAGAAAGTCTAACTTCCCAGAAACTAATTGTAGTTTTATGTGATTTCGAAAGAAGTTCTTATCTCAGGCATTTATTTCGAGTTAGTAATATAAATAAATATGAACAGGTAGTTCACTACTCATATAAAATGACTTTTTGAGTTACACAAGTCACCAACAATCAATCGCCCAGCACGCATATTATAGCTTAGGTTATTTTAGAATTATGTTTATACCAGTTTATACATGCTCAGAATCTGGACTTTGACGTGCTTCATCAATCTTACTTTGTAGAATTTCCACCTGGAAATGAAGTAAAAACAACGTAAATCAATATTTTATGAGAATCATAGCATTCCGATGTATCCATGTCATAACTCGCAATAAATTATTTCCTTACACGTCTTCGAAGCTTTTCCTTCGCTTCTGGTGGAGCGTACTGCTGAAATGCTGGATTTTGATATTGCTCTTTTAGTTTCTCCAGCTTTCCTTTCAATTTGGTTAGTTTGGTTTCATCCATGAGGGGAGGCGGAGATTTTATTTCACCCTAGAAAATTATAAACGTTTCGTAAATACAAATGCAAACCAAATACCAGGAATTACAGTAAAATGCATACCCTGGAAACTGAGACGCGACATGCCTTCCCTCCTTCGAAATCAAACAGAACTCCGATCAAATCCGACTTACTAAACTGCCCCACTGAGCCCAAATTAATATTACATCTTGAGAGAGTTGCAATGGACTCGACAAGAGAAGCCAGCTCAGAATCTTCAACGTGTGTTTCAATATAAATGTTGGGTGGGTCTTTGGATCCCCCGAAGTATCTGGACTTCAAAGATCTTATTTCTTTCACAATTTGAAGCACTTTATTCATTTCTTCGTACACTGAAACATTGTGAAACTCTTCCACTTCACTCAGCTCTGGTAGTTTTGTCTCAAGTAGGAGTCCTTGACGTTCTTCTGTCATCACTGACCAGATTTCTTCCGTAACAAATGGAAGAAACGGATGTGCAAGTTTAAGGGCCGTGCAAAAGGCGTATCTCATGACTAGTAAGTGTTGGTCTACATTCAACTTTTCTTGCAAATCCTTTTTGACGAGTTCCTAAAAATAAATAAGGAAATACTCTTACAAATCGAGAAATCATAATATAAATCAAAGGGAGGAAGATTGGAAAATCAAGAATATGTACATACCAGATAAACATCGCAGTACTGCGAATAGAAAAATGTGCGAATTGCTTCTGTCACTAAATGAAACTTGCAAGTTCTTATATTCTCTTCATAAATTTTAGTGAATTCATATAAACAAGTCAGAATCCACTGATCGGGGAAGGTACTGAGAGAAGCTGGTGTTGGCTTCGGGACGTCCACCGGTAATTCCGCCACTTCTTCAGAATAGTGAAGATACATCCGCATAGCTTGCCATAATTTGTTACAAAAATGTTTGCAATTCTCCAAGTAAGCCACCCGAATCGTTACATCTTGATCTAATAAGGAAATATTGGAATTGGATGGAGAATTAGTCGTACATTACATAACACAACGAGTTTCCATAATTAGTAAAGAGAATATCTTTTTCGCGCCGGCAAAAGTATCGTAACCAAAATCTGTATGGGTCAGGTTATGTTTCAACCTTATTTTATTATTAGTATAAAATATCAAAGCAGGTTAAAACAAAACATAACCTTACAGAAAGTTTTTGAAACGATATTTTTGTTGACGCGAAAAATACAAATCTTCATGCCATAATATTACCACTTATATCTTGGCCCAGTAAAGAGTATCGTAAGGCATCCGCACCACACGCAGGAAATCCTCCAGGATAGTCTTTCTTTATAGCAACAAGCCGCAATGCTAACTCATTTCGATCTAATTCCCCAGTTTCTAGTGAATGGTTAGCTTCTCTCTTAAGTTCCTATTTATAAATGTGAAAAAAATATTTACACGAATATTGATTTTGGTTACGTGTTTGCTTGAACCTTAGCAGTTGAAGCACATCACCGTATGAGCTAAAAAAGAGCTAAACTATTACATCGGCAGATCTTCCAAATATAGCGTGCATAGGGTCAATAACATTTCCCCTAGATTTTGACATTTTCCGTCCGTAATGATCCACAACGATGCCGTGGAGTAAGACGCTACGAAATGGAAGCTTGTCGATTAAGGCAAGATTCATGATAACCATCCTCCAGACCCAAAACAGGAGAATGTCATGTCCAGTCTCTAACAGTGAAATCTCTTTAAATTCCTGCAAGTAACAATATGTTCAATTTAGAGCCGCGTTACTAATAATGCAAGTAAATATGTAGTACACTTCAAGAATTCAGAAGAATGAGAGACAATAAAGAACTATGTATTACTTGGGACTCTGGCCAATTCGAAAGTGTCAATGGAATGAGTGCCGAACTAAACCAAGTATCCAGAACGTCTGGGTCTTGAAGTATATCGTCATCGTTAATTTGGATTCCCAGGATTTTCTCAAGCTTGTCTTTGGCACCCTGGTAGCAAAATTGTAGAATTTAGGCTAATTGTAACAGTACCTAGGTATATCTTATTCCCAGTTTAGTGTGTACTGGAAAAAGCCAGAATACTCCCAGAGCACACTTACAGCTCGAGCAGAAGATGCAACCCACTGGTCGGGAAAATCTTTATGATGGAATGCAGGTATGGGATGTCCCCATTTAATTTGGCGAGACAAACACCAATCCCTGTCAAATTAGACCAACTACTTTGCATAAAAATGAAAAGAACAACAAAACTATCATTCACGTAGTATAATGTATGTGTCCTTGCTTACCGGACATCCGTAAGCTTGTGAAGCAAGGCTCTCTGTTGGCTTTCAGGCCTTACAATGAATTGACCGTTATGAATACATGAAATTAGGAATTCCGTTGGAGCTTTTGTTTGAAAAAACCAATGTGGAAGGATAACGGGCTCAACTACATCTTGCGTTCTGCTGCAGAGCCCGACGGAGCCTTTATAATCTGTAACTTCCAGCAAAGATCCAGCACTTTTCAAGAAACGCAGTACATCTGTTCGTGCTTTGAACCTTCCTAAACCCTGGTGTTTAAATCACAATGCTACTAGTTAGGTCCTTTGGGAAGCAAATAAAAAAGCCATGTATGAATATTCTTCATAATCTAAGCTTACAGCAAAGCTTCCGCAGTGTTCATTTAATTTGCCGTCCGGAGTAAAAACATTCAGGAGCTCGAGGTTATTGTCCATTCCAATATCAAAATCCAACCGATCGTGAGCCGGAGTAATCTTAACGGCTCCTTTATTAGTATCGGTAATCGGTATCAGTATAAAAGAGTAAAACCTACTTGCCAATGGATTAAATGACATCGATTTGTAATTTTTACCTGTCCCAAAATTCATTTTTACACGGTTATCGCCGATAATAGGAAGAGACTTTCCGTTTAGTGGATTTACAACATGTTGCCCAATTAACGTGCTGTATTTAGAATCATCAGGATGTACTGCTACAGCTACGTCGCCGAACATTGTTTCAGGTCTCGAAGTTGCAACAACCAACTTTTGATCTAGAATTACGGTATACATGGAATTTTGAAAAGTTTAAATTCATTCAATCGCTAAATAGTAGATCCGTTCTTTATACTACCTGAGGTCTCAAGTTTATAGGCACAGTAGTACAACAAACCAAATTCCACAGGTTTGTCATACCCTGGAACACGAATACTTGTGCGTCCATTAACCTCAATTTCATCTACTTCAATATCTGCAATAGATGACTGTAACGTATAGCACCAGTTTACCAGTCCACTACCCCGCCGAATGACACCCGTTTCGAAGAGGTGAATGAATGCTTCCGCAACTGCTTCAGAATGAGTCTATAATAAAAGAAATCAATAATGGTAGAAAATGAAAATATCCTTCAAGTAATCTTCATCCAGTAACACATCACGGTGATAAAGCTCTCATCTCATGACTTAACTTAAAGGTTTACCTCATCCAAAGTATAGTATTCTCGATCCCAGTCCAGAAGTGCACCCAATACTTCCAACTGTTTCTTAATATTGTCTCTGTTGAGTCGAGAATAGTCCTCCAGCTCTTTCTGAAAATAGGACGGATGTACTGGGTCAGTATCTTTGGAAGTTCTTTGCAGTTTCTTGGTAACTACAGAGTGCGTGGCAATTCCAGCATGGTCAAAGCCAGGGATCCATTCAACACTTGTGCCCCTCATGGTTTTCCTATCAAAAAGAAAAAAAGACTAGTCATATGTAGTAACTAATATCCAAAAATTTCGTTGATGAACAACATGTTTAGGATAATCCATAAGCTGATATAACTGTACAGAATCGAAACGTGTATGGAATAATCTTTAAATCATATTAGATGTTCTCAACTTACAGTCTGAGAATTGTATCCTGAATAGCAACGGTGAGAGCATGCCCGAGATGGAGTTTACCCGTGACATTTGGGGGTGGAAGGATCATTCGGAAAACAGGTGCTGTCCCAGGGTCCCGACGATGTCGGTTCTTCCAGCGCTGCAAGATCTTGTCCTCAGCATTAGACGGATTGTAAGCCTTAGCAATTCCTGTCAGCCGGCCACGAACCTCAGTTGTATAGTACCTCCGGAATCCACTCATCAACCGACAGGCGTGTGCCATCGCCATCGTCATACCCCTTCAGGTAGGTAAAAATGAACAATTATTTAAGAATCAATATATTTCTTTCCTAATTTAAACTAAGTTTTGGCCTAAACTTTTTAACGACGTTTTCAGGTTGTTTTCAGGTTTAAGTGTATTCAGGTTAGGTTAGGTTTAAAAAGCCGAAAAAGGTGAAACAGTCGTTTTCTTAGGACAAAACAAAACTAAAACTTGTCAAATACTGTAGGCCAAAACTTGTTTTAATTAGGCCATTTAAATTGACACCCATTATTTAACACACTTAATACGTGGAAAAGACGAATGATCAATGTAAAAAATCCAAATTGTCACTTCATCTAAATACCTGAATTGGAAAGGGAAAAGGAAATATCCACCAAAGTGTGCTGACGAGTGAGAATGACAAATGACAAATGATAAAAATGGATAAGTGCAGGTCAAAGGCACAATGGTATGACGAGATTAACTAGACAAATTTAGTGATCAAAGTAGAGCTCTGACATCTGAGGATTTTGATATCAGCGTTAGTGTTTATCAAGGTATCAGTGTCAGTTCAATTACCGGCCGGCTAGTTACTAGTGGAGGCACTAAATATACCAATCTGGAAAACGTACAGGCTTAATAATTTATTCTAATACGTCTGACATCGTTGTCAATCAATGGTCACCGGTACCGATTTCTTAGTGCACCCCCGCCCCGCCGCCCCTGTAAACCGCAAGCAATTAGATGATAGAGTTTGAATAATTTAAAAATAATTAAATCTAAGAACCGTGCAAACACATGAAATATGAAAAGCGCGGGCTGGTAACTCGCTGTATATAGTTAGCTTTTGTACACAAACGGAGTGCGTTCGTCCGTTCCACTACTGTCTGACTGCTACAGTATGTATGTACAGTATGCGTGTGTGTTTTTCTTGTCTCTGAATCAATTTAATTTTTAATTATAAGCAGACAAGACATACATGAAAATAATGAGAAAGAGTCATTTCCTAATGTTACGGCATCACTGTCGATAATAATTCGCAAGCAAGCTTTGAACTTAAGAGTGTATTATTTGTCATTTCAATCGGTAAAAGTGTTGAAGGATTCATTGCATGTACTAATTTCAAAAGTTAGTATATACAAAAGACTCCAGCTCCAGCATGAGAATAACAACTATGTAAAACTAGAATTCTGAGCATTGCAGATGTACCATTTCTCAACTTATTGAAAGACCAATAATGGTGTGTTAGAGTATAATGGGCCAATCGGCTTCTTTGCGGTGACAGGCATCGAGGAGAAAAGAGCAAATTCCAATGCAACTGCAAGAGTGATGGAACAACGCTTTCTCTTTTCTCACTCAGGTCCTATAGGTGCATTTTGCATTTTGGGGAAAAGTGAAGAGAAAATATGAAATATAATAATAATTTATTACGCCAAATGAATTATCCATCACATGATCTAGCTACATAGATTCATTACGGTCTTGCTGCACATATACCTCACGGTTATGTTTAAATTCCCTATTGAATTCGTTTAATCACAAAATCTACAGTTAAATCTTAAATCGGTCAAAACAAAACGCACAATAGAAAAGCTTGAGTTGCACTGTTGTGAAATTATTTTATTAAATCATATATATCGAATATATCGAATTGCTACTTCCATTTTATAAATTATATTTTGTGCTCGCTATTCATACTAAACCATACACTTGGGTCAATCTTGAGAGAATCTCGACAAAACCGTATGCAACTCCTGATTCCGAAAATGCATTCACTGTACAAAGGTCTGCATTCTGCATACTGCTTGAAGTATCTAGGATAATTCTTGCAATTGAATTACTGGTGACTGATGGTATAATAAATATATATAATTTACTGCGATGATTTCAATATCGTTGCAATTTAAAGTGTGCTTGGAAATTCGAAGTCAGAGGTCTAGTACAACCAGTAACTAACTATACAGTTAAAAGACAAGCCGAGCGGACATTTACAGATATTTGACTCTGTAGTTTGTAAATTAGCTTCATGCGGACTGCGTTACAGTGCCGTATGAACTTGGTATTCTCTGTTCACTTTTGGTTGATTTTGAGTGAACTTCGTCTGATTCTGAATCTGAATCTGATGTCGGATAGTTTGGAACCGGTGAGAACTCAGAGGGCTCGTTCTCATGTTCATCCGACGTAATCTTGATCTGCTGCGCGAGCTTTTCCAGTGTAATGTCGTAGTTTTTGCAAAAATGAAGAAGAACGATGGCTGTTAGCACCGTCGAGAATCCACAGGTAACCCCTACCCAGTTTTCAAGAGGAAAGCCTTCAAATTCTCGGAATAAAATGGCTGAAGCAATAATTACAAACGTTGTGAACAAGACGTAGTATATTGGGGTAACTATGGCCGTGTTGAAACTGTCGAGCGCCTAGGTTAACAAAATTGGAGCAAATTTTATCATATATGTGTCAGCAAAAACCTAAAAGGGATTCTTACAAATGAAACTAAATCGCGACACTGACCTTATTCAAAAAGTTCATCTGAACGGATACGCACAGGACAAGGGAAACAATGCAGAGCCATGTCAACCAATTCTTAAATTCATTCTTTGTTCCGGCAAAGGTTTCCAATATTGTTATACCACATGCCTTCACCAGCATCACGCTAAGAGAACCAATTCCAGAGCAAACCCCAATCCAAATCATCAGTGTTTTTGTGGAATTCTCTATTCGAATACAACCAAATATGGTTCAAGGATGTATGTACTGTATATTTCATCCTGTAATATGATAAGTGTTTAGATAACTCTGTGATTACCTGGGAATTTCGGTCGGAAATGATAGACCAGAACAAGGCTAGTCACGACGATAATAATGACATAACATATAAATAGAGGCTCGGCTATTTTGTTCTCCAAATCCTCCAAATCCGCAATGTTTTTTTCGTCGGGAGAATGCAAAACTATCACTGTCGAACCAACAGCACAGAGAAAGCATCCAAGCTATTAATAATTGTAATAGAAAAATTATATTAATTCAATTTCAAGTTAGAATCTGAAACGCTTAGCTACATTCATTACTATAGTCGTTACCTTTCCCAGAAAATTCAGGCGTTCCTTCAAAAATTTCGAAGCCAAGATTGTGGCTACGAGGACGCTAAGAACTCCGAGTGTAGCAACGAGGGAAGCTGGAGCAAATGCATAAGCCATGAAATTTGCCGCTTCACCAACAGCCACTGTGAAATTTTACAGAATTACATTAAATCATCCAATATCTTCCTTGACTTAAAATATCGTATCAAATGATTTTAAATTATCCTACTTGACAGTAATCCAGCCCACCAAAGTACATCTTTGAGATATCCATGACTTCCTAAATTAGCTCGTCTTCCTTGTTTACTGAGCCTTAATAATGCTCTCTTCTTAATTATAAAGCTGGCTCCAATAAAAACACTTGACAGTACAGCCAATCCAACGCCTGTCCAGAAACTGACTGTATCAATTTTCTCGCCCTGTTCAAGTCCAACAGGTGTAGCTGAGCTTAGCTCCGTTGTTGAAGTGTGATTCATTTCTACTGCACGTTCCATTTTGAATTGAACAGAATGCTCTCTGTCTCTTTATTTGTTTATGTTAACATTTTATTTTGAGGCTGTTTTGTGTAAATTGTTCATTTGACCACAATTGTTGCAAATATTGTATACAACTATTGTATTGGGTAATTTAAGTTATGACTTGTGATCTGCAACACGCGTAGGAAGGGTTATTCACAAATTGTCCTTAGACAATTTGGTGGAGCAAAATGATCAACAAATGGCTCACCTACAAGTTGTTGGCCAAAATGAAGCTAAGGTGCGATGGAAATGGAAACAGAATCTGTAGCTATTGATTTTTGATGCCAATAAAGCTTGCGTATCCTCTCTGATTAACTTTATCTAATCACATTGACGGCACGTCACACGACGAGTTCATCTGTGTCACCACTCACCACCTAACGCGATATCGTAGAGGAAGTGCCTACAAACATAATACGTTCTATCTACTAATTTTTGCTTATCACAGTGAAGGTTGGACAACAGCTCTGAAAAGTTAACTGCTTATGACTTATGACAAATATTACTAAATAAATAACGTGATTCCTACTAGGTAATCCGTGTTCTGCAGATGTGAGTTACAGAATTCTTCCGAAGAGTTTAGCAAGTTTCGTATGATTTTCCAGTTAACGTATGTTTGAATTAGAAATAAGAAATAATTTGTTATAAATTGTGCGATCTCTCACTGGATGACTCACTCTTTTATTTGCTTAAGCTACAGCTAATGCTGCGAAAGTTTACCTGAAACTAGAAAAAATCTATATCAACCAATTCAAATTTTTTGGTTGACAACGCGCCGTGATTTTTTCTTCTTCTTTAATATAACAGAAATATATGCTCCCTATGAACCCGTCTGACCTGTAATGCAATGCAAACAGGATGCATAAAAAGTTGTATTGAACATCTACCCCTGCGTCCAATACCAAACAGGGATAAACTCATCTCATCACACACAATAGAGATGATGGGATACAAGATTTACAATTCTTTAGTCGTATTAAATTCGACGGCAAAGAAGGGGTTCCATTTCATTGTGTGTTCGGTACTACATGATATGTATGTGTAGTCCATGTACCACAAAGCTATGCATCAGGGTATATGTATGAACATGAATCAGTCGCACGACCAAAAATCTAAAAAATTGAAATTTCCAACATCATACTTAATTACAAATTATTGTATTAGGTATCACAAATGTCAACGCTATTCAAAATGCAAAAATGTACCCATCTCAGGTGCCCGGCTGGATAAGTTGGTACTCTATGTATCTCTATCTTTTTTTAAATTGTCCTTTGCGTATTTTTATCATACGGATGGAATCGGATTTTCGGCTTTCGAGTAAATAATATATTAATACTGAATATTTCAGATCCGTCCCATTAAACTAGTACCCTGTGTTAGAAGATGCTTGGAGGAGACAATGGAGAGATTACAATGACGTTTTCCTAGTTCTCGTAAATTAGAGTAAATTGGTATCCAAATAGCTTCGTCCAGACCAGAGCCTTGGCCTAGTTCCTGGACCCAAACACAGGCTTAAATTGTGTATCAAGTAGGTACCTAGTCAAATGAACTTAGACATGATCAAAACAAGTCTATTTTCATGCCTGAATTTTTGATGGTCAACTCTACCCGACTGATTAATATATGTAGGTTAGATATATCGGACACTAAGCGCAGCGCACCCTAATTTTCTTCCATATATATTTTATGCCTGAAAGAACAACATCGCTCAGCGAAGTATATTGCGTGAAGCTTAGCTTATGCTTAATTCTACTCCCTTCCATCCGATTCAATTGTGTTTACAAGGATTTGTTATTGCATATTTCAGTTTGGTAGAACAACGAATCGTGGCGAACACAACCAACGCATTTGTAAATTAATATATTTATATAATCTTTTATTCCAGTCCAGCATCAGTATTGTATTCAAAAAGTAACTTTCTAAATATTGAATTGAAGTTGAACGTTAAATCATGAATTTAATTACATCTCTGCGAAGAGCATCCGGATTATTGTTGTTCGTATTTCTTGTCCAGATGATAAGTTCAATGTAATTAAATGACAATAATCTTAAAGATAGTGTTCATTTGTTATATACATATATGACATTTGTTGATTTGTATTGTTGCATTGAGTTTCCTTCAGGAAAGCTGAACATGCAGTGACACAAGTACTGGACAATATGTTTATGCAATACGACAAAGCCGTCCGCCCTTACTATGGTGGTATGTTATGGCATTTCATTGAATTCGTTCAACCCAGTAAAATATTCTGTCTAGCTAATTACGAGATTTCCAAACTCACAATTTGCTACTAGAGAAACCCGTGGAGGTGGAAATATCCGTATTTGTTCTGGCCGTCAGCGAAATAAATGAAGCACAAACAGTATGTCCCTACCTTTTAGTGTATATCTTAATTGTAATTGTCAATTTGATAATTTGAAAAAAGTTACGTAATCATCCGCAGTAATTTTAAATACTACATACTATTACACTTCTATTGTGAATTATGTTGGCAGCTACAGCTAAGTCTGCAACTAAGTAGTTTATATTTTGACGAATAAATCCTATTTAACTCTCTCCAGGATTTCACTCTCATGATGTATTTTCGGCAAAGTTGGACAGATCCACGTCTCATATTTCGTCCACATCGTGGGATAAATCGAAACGGGTCTAACGGCACAGTATACGTAAGTAGTTATTCCTAGTGTTTGCGAAATCAAAAATCAAACACGGCTGTTATTATCAGTTTCCAAGTGCTATTGACCCGTGATGTTAGTTTATTTTTGAACTATTCGACTTTTATAAAGATTGACGAGAATAGAGCAAAGTCTCTCTGGCTTCCCGACACTTTTTTCGTGAATCAGAAGAAAACCTTGCGCCATGTCGACACTACTGTGAATGAATTTATTCGAGTCAACTCTAATGGATTGGTCTTAAAATCTGCAAGGTTATGTGACCATGAATAGGAATGCCTGAACGGCTTCATTTAGCTTATTCTTATTGAATTCCACAGCAAATATGGAAAAGGGATGTATAACGATTGCATTGTGATATGATTATATACGTAGATACACGATGACGCTCAGCTGCCCAATGGATTTACAACGATTTCCGTTCGATAGACAAGTCTGTAGTATGGAAATGGAGAGCTGTAAGTTTCTATTTGCTTACGGAAACTTTCGCTGCTGTCAGCTCGAATTACTTCTCCTTAATACTAAAGTGCTTCAACAAAATTTTAATATTTCATTCCTCGAATAGTTGCTGGAACGAAGAACGAAATCGAATTCAAACTTAGCAACGACTCTGTTGGGGTTTCTCGTGAGGTTTCTATGCCTGAATTCAAATATATCGGATATAAAACCCGCACAACCGCTACAGGAAATTATTCAAGACTCACAATTGACTTTGTGTTCCAAAGGGCATCCGGATATTACATTTTGAGATGTTATGTCCCGATTGCTCTGGCTGCCATTGTTTCTTTGCTCTCATTAGTGTTGGCGAATCCTGTTATTGGACCACTGATTCACGTTTTGAATGTATGTCATAAATAGATGTCGGTTCAATTGCCGTATATTTTATACTCGCGTATTCTAAATTAATCATCTCACTGACTTATGTATTATTCCTTTAATTCCAATTACTCCAGATCTGCTTTGTGCTGTTGTACAGTGGACAAGCTTGGGTTCTGAAATCCCCAATGATTTCCTATTTGAAACACCTCGATGTGTACCTTTTACTCTGCATTGCACATATTCTGTTATGTCTTCTCGGTTAGATTGTGATTCAAAACAATTTTCAGAGCTAGACACCAAAACGTGAAAAAAAATTATTTTAAACTTATCCGGAATTAATGACATTTTCTATAGTCGGTTTAGGTTCATCATATCAGCAGAGAAATCGGGTAAGAAATTTGCTTTCACTGATTGATTTTGTTGCTGAGTACAAATTCTTAGTCGTTTATAAACTTGAGCGTTCATTGTCTTTCATGAGCATTAGTCAGTAAAGTTCACTGGACAATGTGGGTTTCAATTTTCAATGGAATATCCCCTAATTTTATCGATATAATAAATATCGGATGTGATGTACGTGACAGGAAGCAAATGGCAACACGGTCTGTAGCATTTGTAAGCCGTTAACAGAGCTGGATGCATTTCTTGGAAATCAAAGTCAAGGAAGGAATAATTCCAAGTGTGACTTAGGCAAAATGTAAGTGACATAATATGTTCATTTTATAAATGTTAAAAGGGTTTCAATCGATTCTCATCTTTTTATTACTCAGATTCTGCTGCTCTTTGATGTTGGTTTTAATTACTCTCTTCATTGTCTCGAATGTTCTGTACTGGTCGTACATTGGATATACCCTTGATCGAATCCACCAGGAAGAAAATAAGCACTTAACACTTCAAACACCAGATTAAGCTCCATAACACTCCCACACTCAGCACTCTATGTATATTTCATAGAATGTAATATAAGGATCGGGAGGTGTTTGCGATCCTTGTTTGTAGCTTCATTAAGCTTATTTAACTGTGCATGATGTTCCGGGGTGCTCTAAATAGCCTAATATGTATAACCTACTATTTAAAAACCTCATTATGGAGTTTTTCAGTATACTGTGTTTTAGAGAGATTTGGTGCCTTACTTCCACAGAATACATGTAAATGAATAGTTGTAATTTCTAATTTGGGTTGGCTAGATAGCGCGACGCATTACGTATTGATAAAACAAATACTCATGGTTACCAATACAATGGACGAAACCCCAAATTCTGATTTGTCAATAAACACAGAAATTTCATTTTGAGACACCATGCACGATGGAAACTAAACTATTCTGATTTTTTTTTATTAAAACAGGTGCACAAAATATAATCCGCATTTTCTTCAATTTTTAGCTTAAATTCTTGACATTAATTCCAAGAATCATGGAGCCCACTGCAAAGACTCCGAGACTTGACACGCCCCAAATCCCTGCTGCGGAGACCACACTAGTCAAATACAATAACCCGATACTCGTGTCCGCCCATGAGAAGAAAGTCAAGAAGGTAAGCTAACGCTAAGCAATGAATAGATGCAATAGATCTCACCATAAAAAATATATAATCGTGACTTAATTATTGCCTAGTCTGGAGCTTCCGATGGCGGAGCTATTCACTCCCAATATGC
>JAQFYT010000289.1:0-28758 GCA_034694925.1 Ceratophysella denticulata
GCGCTCGTACAACCTTTGTGAAAACGTTCGTGAAACGTTTGTTGACGCTCGGCCTTGCTATGGCGCTTTTCAGGGAAAGCCACTGAAGGCATGTTTTATAGTTGAAAAGCGCTACAACACTTTAGCGCTATAGCAGGAGGTTTGAATACTACTATTAATCAGCAAATACAGCAGCGATCAACTCAAGTGAAAAAATACATGAATATAAAAAGTCAAGGAATTCGATTCTGGTGATGGGCGAAAGCAGTACACAAGCGAAAGTTCACTCCTTCGACTCAAAATTCTCAAAAAATAAGATTTTCTTGGATTTCTTGGATAGATTTTGTGGTTTTTTCACCAAAAGCATATCATGTACCCACTTATCTATTGAAACACGGGTCTGGGATAGTATATTCCTTGACCCATATTTCAAGCGGAGTCGAGTGAGAAGCAAGGTCGTAGGTCAAACCGTTCTCGAGGTATTCCATTTTCGTTGGAGTAAACAAACTCGATATTGGGGTTACGTGTATTTCTCATGGGGAAATTTGATATGTTGATATGACCCTGTAAGGTATGCTGTGGCATGGCATTATTGACTAAATTCGATTCGTATGTTCACAATAAAAATACATAAAATAAATAAAAGCGTCTTAAACAGACACAAAGTCTATCTACGCGAATCTCCCTCTGATTGATAAAATAAAATAAATTCCACGAATGAAGCATTAACACGAAAAATTCAACTGTCCAAGACCGACCTAAAATTCAATTCCATAACTCGGGGTATTGTAATAGTGTGATAATTCACGCATACATTTTGAATCGTCAAATACCAATATATACCAAAAATAGATCACACAATTGATTCAATGGAAACAGTTGTAGGTAATCTAACTAAAAACAAAAAGTAATTCAAAACCTAACCTAAAGTAACCTCTTACCCTTCCAGATTTTGTACACACATTAAGACTCCAACTAATAGTGTTGGGATCAGGTGAATTTTTCGTTTTAATGCTTCATTAGTGAAAATTATTTTATTTTATCAATTAGAGGACAGTTCACGTAGTTGGACTTTATGTATTTTTAAGACACTTTTATTTATCTATTTGTTTGAGTTTACAGGAAAATGATCACGCGTTCCCGGAAGGTGTCCTGGATTTGGATTGGCTTTGTTTAAAATTATTCCACATTCAATCGAATGATTGTAAATATTATAATTTGGACAAATTAAATTCTCAATTTGTCGGCAATTTTTGATTTTCAAGGGTCTTCGAATTTATCATAAATCATTATCATGATACGTGTTTTAACTGCCAATGGCTTAAGAAATGACTACCTAAATATTTTATGTTTAAGCAAAAACATTTTTACATGACTAAATACCTACTAGAATGTACAGGGTGACACGAAACGTTTTGCCCCCCCCCCATAGGTCATACTTTCGAAAATCGTACATATGATACACCAAATTGAAGTAAATTTCATTGCGGATCTAATGGTACAATACTACAGGGTATTATATACAACCCTTTATTCAGGCTTGCACACAATAACATAAGATTATAGGTGTACAAAAACGGATAAATTATAGAATGTATATTTCGTTAAGTTTAGTATAATGCGGTATAGTGGCGAGTACACAAGCGGCGTTACCGCGCTGAATTGCAATACTTATACGTTGAACTAGAAAAGATTGAGAGCGTGGCTCTCCTGTAGCCGCTCTCAGTCGGCCGCCGAGGTCCTTCACAAGGGCGAGAGCTTCTTCACCGAACGGGCCCATGGTCTCGACGCCAAAGGGGCAGAACTGGTAGATGCCCGCGACACGCTGGTATTTCGACCGTTTGTCCAATTCACTATATAACTCCATTGCGATATGCCGCTGCGATATTACAGCTGCGATATGCCGCTGCGATATGCCGGTGCGATATACCGGTGCGATATACCGGTGCGATATGCCGGTGCGATATTACAGATTCGTAAATGAAATTTCAATGAAATTTGGTATATCATATGTCATTATACGATTTTTGGAAGTATGACCAAGAGAGGAGTCAAAACATTTCGTGTCACCCTGTACATTGTACATAGGCCTAAAGAAACGTGTGGATTAGTAATTAGTACACTCGATGGTTATCTCTGTAGTCACTTTGGACTCCTATCTCTCGAGAGCACATTGACATTCTGGTCATGACTCCCACCAGCAGCCCTGACATGACAAGGAACAGTCTTCTCCCAATAAACCCGACTTGTGTCTGAATTAAGACCCTCTGCTGCTTTCCATGCTCCGAAATTAGCATCTCCAACTAGGGGAGACGAAGCGTGAACCTTATTAGCTTAATTGTAGGTCTCTAAACGTCTAAACGCCTGGCCTTCCACAATAGTAACCTTACAGAATTTAATGCCAAGTGCTGAAGGTACTTGAGGATTCAAAGGTCGTCCCACTGTCAACTCAAATGGGTTGGCTAATTTCTGGACTTGAATATGAACCCGCACAACTGGAACCAATTTCTTGTTCTTATGCCATAATACATAGTATGACCTTGGGATAATTTCTTAACTTATGTTTGTGCGTAAATGATTCCTAAATTTAATTTATGCTTCAATAGACTCCATATCTCCATGTCTCTATATTTATTTACTTGATTTATTCATGTGACACTCAGCATAGCCTTGCGTCAATACTCTATAATTAGACACACGTTATGCAATATTTTGGAATGCTAAATTAGACAACATACGTCTGTAGGTCCAATTTAATTTTGAATGTGACGCCATGCGTAATTCTAGTGAAGATTTCAGTGGTGAAAGTACATAACATGCGGATATGACTGACACGCGAACGCCGTAGAATAAGCGTAGTAGCAATTGCATAAAGAAAGATACGAAGAAAAGCGAATCTAGGCTATTTAGGAATTTATCTCTGCTTTGATGTCGTGTCTTTTATGCTTCTATTCCAGGAACCCATCTAATCTGTAATGTAGTACTGGACAGAATCTTGGTTGTCAAATGTCAATTAGACATAAAATAGGTTCAAGTAGTGAAAGTCCGTTGTCTTTGAGTGTAATTGTCTGAATTTTATGACTTCCCTCGTGTAGGCCACTATTTAGAATTTAAGACTTTTGTTCTTTTAATACAAGTCCATCCGTCCGTAGTCACGATTCGGCTCTTAAATGCTCAAAGATAATCTTGAGCTAGGGAAATTGGAGAGAAAGCCGACTTTCACTTTGGTGAACTCTACGAACGAGTTGTGTTATTTTTTCACGGGAAATTAGCTACGCGTCCTCTTCTTCACTCAGGAGACTCGGGCATTAAGTATTCCGCTCAGGTTTCTGTTTTGCCTACTCGAGACTTTCCTTGAGTTGGTCACATGAAGTCTTGTGTCGTATTTATGAGATGACAAGTTCTCGTAAGCTCCGGAATAGACTGAGCCCGGTAGTTGGAGACGATGAAGGAAATGACTTGTAGGGATTTAGCTAATGATTTCCGTCTGTCTTTATTTCCGTGTAAGGTTCTGCCGAAGGATGCGAGTGCACGACGGGCCTTTGTGACTTCGGGTGGACTCCGGAAACTCCAAGAACTCCGTCTCACGGACTCCCCCGCCTCAGCCTCACTCAAGGAACATATTGCTCTCATTAATAAATGCTTCCCAGAGGATATTGTCAAGTAATAACTCCATTCAATAAACCCACCAAATTCACAAAACGTGACTGGACTCACTCAAATATTTCTTACTTTATGCCTTCATTTGTGTTTCTAGCTACTTTTCACCCGACTATCCCGAGACACTGCTGGACCGTGTGGAGCAATTCCGTCCTTCCCTCAACATTGACCCTGCGATGTGGTCAGAGCGACTGTTTTCGGACACGAAGATCCCAGCCCAAATGCGAGATGAGATCCAGGCACTCCAGGCCTTACTTCGTGGGAACACGGAGGTGGTGGCTGGGGAGCGGAGTCCACCGCCGTCCGAGGCAGCAGGCGGGGACAATGGGTCACTCAAGGCCAACGGAGGAACTGGGAAACGCCTCAGCTCACTCAAACCCTCGCCCTCAACCCGGAACTCCATTCCAGGTCCTGGTGGTCTCAGTGGGAAAGTCCCGTCTGCTCTCAACGTGGAGGCGAACAAGGCAGAGGGATCCAAGAAAACCTCCCTCGTTCCTCCCCCGGGGGCTCCGGTGGCTGACGGGAAGAAGGGATCTCTGGGTTCGAATCCTGTGGACAGCAAAAAAGGGGTTTCTGCTCTCGCTCTCGACTCCAAGAAAGTCTCCATTGGACCAGAGGGAAAGAAAGGCTCAACCGTCAGCAAATAATCAAACAAAACCAAACGAAAAAATGTAAATCACTCGAATAATCTATACGAAAATGTAAAATAGAAACCGAGATAAACACGGAAATCATGATTTGTACCGTAAACCGTGAACCAATAAAAATGTAGTCCAATACTTGACAAGGGATTAGGTTTGAATGACATTTATTTCACTTTTATTTCTTATATGACATATCACTAAATTCTGTCTAAAACTCTGCTGGATATTTCTGAACTTACGCAAGCATAGTTGTTTTGTTTAATGGAGCATATAACATGATTTAAATAACGTGCAGAATGCATAACTTTTCCTTTTATATTTGACCACATTACGTATTAGCTTATCACAAAAAAAGGCATATTTATTTCCTACTAGGTTTCTATTGTTTCTTCTTGTCTTTGATATTTCTCATGGCCTCCACTGACCAAGTATTTAGTAATAGCGTAAAGGAAAACGTGAAGGCACGGACATTATGGTTTTAAATAGGCATTTGTTTCGAGTAGTCTTGATTCCAGGACAAAGGCGGGGTTCTCGATTTAGGTCAATTGGGTTCAACTGGCCTTAATATGAACCGTATAACTGGGGACACTTGGGTAACCCTTAAGGCCGAATTGTACTCATGGACGGGGATGGCACAGCACACGACAGAAGGAGTATTGGGAATAAATTAATTCAAAATGGTTTTGTTCATCTCCGTTCAAAAATGAGGTCAAAGTCGAGGAGTAGGGCTTCAATCACGAAATTCTGCTGCATTAGATCCAAGGCCATATTTGTGGACTCTACGGCTGGCCACATGAGAGTTGGTCCAAAGACAATGGCTAGATTCGGAATGAGCATTCGATTGAACTCCGAGTACTCTGCAACTTTGAGTAAATGCTTCAAGAGGACATGGAGTGTGGCCCGATTCGGTTTCGCTAATTTCAATACAATTTCACGGAATTTGGCAATTTTCTCTTTCTTGTTGTGCAGGTCTATTTTTAGGGATAGAAATGAAGAGAAATAATACACACAAAATTAGTACATTCCGTTACATAACGTACGTAGTATATTCTGCCATGCAAACTCGATCCAGAGCCCCCGGAATGCCGAAAGACGAGGAAACTCTGAACTTTTAAAACTTTTTAAAGTGGTTCGATGGCGTAGTAGAAATAGAAGGAAAGTCTGGGAATGAGTCCATCCATGAGTTATCCCGAAAGAGAGACAGAGAAGTTAATCAAATTAACTCTGAACTGTTCTCCGACTCGGGGTTGAAAAATTGATTCATTTAAAAAGTTAAAATTAGCCTATCAAATCAAGTTCTGTGAACGGAACGAACTGAACGGAAGATAGGAACAGAAAGTTAATTTAAACTTGAAAATTATATCGAAACGGAGAACCCGTATCTCTTCTCTCTATCAAAAGACACATATAAGATCTATAAGATCCATGGATGATAGACACACAACTTTCCTTCAAGTTTCAAATAAGAAATTAGAACCCAACTTTTCCTTGAGATTCGAAACGTGGCAGAGACTTGGATTTGTGTCCATGCACACGAGCAGAAGAGGAAGCAGAGAATGAATAAATAACCTACAGGCAACCAAAGTGTTCGAGTTATAAAACACGAGTTTGATGAGGAAACAAGGACGGATCTCTGCACAAAATGTCAGAAAATACGAGAAAACCCAAAATTCCATTCGAGAGAAAGTTTTGACTTTCTTTTACAATTCGGGCAGAAGGAAACGCTCCTGGGTTGGTGAGGGAAATGTTTGAGAAATATCTGAATATCCTTCACGACTATCATTCGCTTCGCTTCATCACTTAATAGTTTTTGACAAACAAAACTCAATCTCAGCAAGCTAAACTCCGAGTGAAATTCTGAACTTCTCGAGTGCATACAGACATATACAGGGTGTTTCATGAGATAGAAATAAATAAAAAAAAAAGCTGACTTACTGCTCGCCACGAGAGCGGCTTCAAAGAGTGAGCTTGGAATGAGGGGTTCTTTCATTTCACGGAAAAATAGTTTGAGTGACCCCGCGAGGACATGAACGTCCTCTTCTCCATAAAGACAATTTAATTGATTTTGATCAACTTGCAATCGGATTTTTTGTACTTGACTCAAATTCCCAGAAGCACGATAGATTCCGTCTGTCTTCAAATTCTCTTCTTTTGACTCAATGGCAGCAATGCACTCTTGCACGAAATTAGGGACTTGACCACCTTCACGGGCGCAGAGTTTTTCTAGTAGACAACCAAAAACTGACTCGTCTATAAATACAATGTCAAATATAATTAGATTTCTTAATTCCTTGTTTACTTGTATAAGTTTGATAATTGTACCTTTGTAAATGCCTTTCTTGACCAGAGATTCACGGGCAGGTCGTCGAATGAAAAATTTTCTCAATTGAGCTCGAATTCGGTGCTTCTCATCTGATGTCAAGTTTTCGACACTTCCACTGATTTTCACTGTGGTTGAAACAAGGACAAAGAAGGCATTCGGCATTGAACTCTCCACAAAAAACTTTTGACTTTCTCTGGGGAAAGCGGTGTGAAAAGTTTATTTTAAAACTTACGTTTAGTAGATTTGGCTCGTCCTAGTCTTGAACTCTTTTTTTCTCCAACCACGGAATTGTCTAAAAATGGATCTGGGCTCGTACTTCGGAGTCGAAGGAATTCCATAGCAGGCTACAAATATCCAACAAAAAAACAAATCCTAACTCTGATAAACTAAAGCTTTAAATTTTGGAATTAGAATTTTGACGAAATTCAAATTGGCGAAATATAGTTATTTGACAAAAGAGTTCAATTCCGCTAATTTGCCTTTCGTCAAAAGTTCTACTTACATAAGTGTTGACTCCACCAACCTGGTTCTTGATAACTTCCTGTACAGCCTCAATCCATTCCAAAGCAACTTCCGCCTCATCCGACTGGAGCAGTAATTGTAAGTCTGTATTTGTATTGAGTTGAAACACATTTTTCCGACTCGACTTATCCGTTGTCCAATCCACAGTCGAACCACCCAATTCAATCTCAAGCTCTGGCTTTCGACTCGCCTGCATTCCAACAAAGAAAATAGGAATATGAATATCTCAAACAGATAATGTCAATAGATCAAAGGCCATTTGAACATATTCTCATTCCTCTGTCATTCATATAAGGATTACATCTCCGGTGTGTCAAACTCAAAAGTCAGTCAAGAAAGTAGACAGAGACAGGAGACATAATAGCTTTCACTTCTTTCAAGTTTTGCTTTCACTGCCTCACTTTAACTTTCATTTTCCATTTGTCACAACAAAACGTGAAATGGAAATGACAATTCCTTATATGAAACTTCTGGGAAATGAAACAAAATGTCTTGCATATGGAAGGAAATGCATGTTCAAGCCTGAGTCGGGCCTATTTCAGACTCTCTTTATGGAATGGAGTAAAACATTCGTATAAAAACTTACGAAACTTTTTTGATCCTTGAAGAGACTGAGGTGTTGTGCAGTGAGGACGGCATAAGTTGAGGCCCAATTTTTCCGTACTTTCTTTCCGTGTTCCGTAATTTTGGTTCGTGAGAGAAGTCCTTCTTTGAGAACGAGCACTTCCGTCTCGTCCCTCGAGAAGGACCAAATGGACTTGAGGAGTGGCCGTGGGAGACTCGCATTTTTCAAACTACCGTGCTCACTTCCTTTTCTACTCAAAATGAAAGAATGAAAAAATTATCAGCTCTTCTCCACACTTCCATGTACATAGACAAATTCAATTTCAATTCACGTCCATCAACTGGTCTCCAAACGTGCTAAATTGAATGCACTGAGAATTCTACGTCGTTTCGGGTCTCGTCAACTCGGAATACCACGTCTGAATTTTGAGCTGTTGAGCATTAGACCCAAAACAACGGAATTCCTGGGCGGGAGGAAGTGTTGAGTTACCTTGAGTCGGATAGGATGAGCATGGATCGTGACTTGAGGATCCGATCCGAGACTTCCCCCGTCGAATGTCGTTTCTTGACAATCGGCGTTGAGTTGACTACGTCGGGCATCGGACTCGGTCCTCCGCCGCTACCAGATGCGGCCTTGGTCAGCGGCGACGTCTCACGACCGTCAAATGAGTCTGAAGTCCCGGATTTGGACAACGGGGAAGAGGACTAATACACACGTTGGAATAATGGACACAAAAAACTGAGACATTTATCAAAAAAACGCGAGTAACTTGGAGAAGTGAAAGTTAACATACGCTATGTTCTTCATTATGAAGTGCTATCCCGGGAACCGGAAGGAACCATGATGACTTTGAACTATTTTCTTCATAGTAGTAAATCTTTCCTTGAGGGTCTTGCGACGAAAGCCACTGCAAACAAAAAAAACTATACATTTATCAAAATGTTTCGCCATATTCGCATTCAAGTATACACAGAAATGAAATATCTATTTAGCACAATTGTTCCAAAAACATGTAAAGCAACTGACAAAGCACTCTGGAATGACTTCCTACTACTCAACTCAAGCTCAATCTAGCCTAACCTCCTGCTCAGTTTTGAGGCTGGACATAGGGTCGTCCTCTTCCCCCGCAAGGTCACACTCAGCCCAATGTACAATATTTGACCATGCAAGTACCCCATCGTTTTCCTCCGGTCTCTGCTCCGTCTTCTGACCTCCTGTCTCGTCCTCGTGGACACAGTCACAGGTCACCCGTCGTTTTCTTCGTTGAATTTCGAGTTCCTCGAAACAACTTCCGCTCAGGATTTCTCGGAGTAATTTGGCGGCTTCGGGTGAGATTGAGTTCATGAGTTGTTCGGAGGAGAGGGTGGCGGGGAGAGCCATGAGTTCTTCCTCCGCCGTGTCCCAGCGCAACTCCCGCAGCCACGTCCTCACACCCGCCCGCACATTCATTCTCATCAGCCTCAATTGATCCCAATCACTCCCTTCCGCCCTCCTCCCTCCTGACAACGCCCTAGCGCTCTTATGGCTCTCTTTCGTAGTCCGTGCAGCAGCAGCAGAAGATGCAGTGAGGCTGAGGCTGAGGCTCCGGACCCTCGGTCCACTTACTTGTCCGCCTCCGCCTGTCGTGGCCGTGGTCCCGACCACCACAGACCTAATCAGCTCTCCCACACCCCGAACGTCCGACTCAGAAATGGAACGACGGAGTGACGGAACCACGGCTATCGTCGCACGATTACCAAAACTCGCCATTTCTTCTCTATGGACTCGAGTGGTGCTCGAGAGATAACTGAACAATGGGTCCTGATTGATAAGGGGCCTTGGAATGGAATTAAATGGGTCTTAACTGGATGGGGGCATCGTCAATGAGTCCAGCCCCGTGGCTGCTCAGAGAACTGAACCGAAGTGATATAGAAATTAATATGAATACTTCCTTATCAAAAAAACCTCTGAATAATTTCACTTGCATGCTATGTAACACGGAGAGAGAGCTATAGCGACTTGACCAGGCATCCTCAGCCCTAATAACCCTGCCTACTTGTTCAACCGAGTTAATGACAAACTTCCTCTTTACCCGCAACCCAACTTTCCTTATTAGCGGACTTATGGCTGAGACAAGGAGGTTAGGTGGGGTCCTCATACGAGACACGCGCTCGTACAATTCCACTCTGACAAATATGACAAAGATAAATTAAAGAAAACTCCGAATATATCCATCCACGTAGTATTGAATTGGGTCAGAGTGGAACTGACGTAGAACCAGAGAGCCGAACAATACTCTACAGTCTAATGGAACTGGACACCACTTATTGACTGATGAGGCGTCCAAGGAACTGTCCAGTGCCCAATTAGGCAGTGATGGATTAAAGTTCGAAGCCTGGACTGGAACTGGACGTTCATCCCTCGCTGTGTCTTGTCTTATTATAATTAGTCTTTTTTGGGCAACTTCTCTGTTCGGCTGTCATTGTCATTAGGAGAAGATAGACTACCGAATTCCGGATAGTCTTGGCTTATTTTGGAAGAGTCTACAGTAACAAGGACAAAGTCCGTAGAACATTGCACACAATGGGATGGAGTCTATAAGTAATAAGCTCCAATGCATTTGAGGAGGAAAGTATGCCGAATTGAGATAAGACAATGGCCATGTTAATTATTACAATAAGTACTTGTGTAGTCAAAACAATTGTGCTTGGATGTGAGCCGACAAGGGACTCCACCCATCCCATATGCGTCCTGATTCGAAATACAAACCCACGACGACGGGCATGGGTAACTCCATAAGATCCTTCTGGTCTAAAAACTAAAACCAGATTTAATTCAACCTTACTGACAGAGCTCCAAAGCTTTTTAATGCATAACAGTCTTTATTTCTGATTCTCCCACCGCCTGGACACACTAATTTCTGAGCTTATTCCTTTAATTTACGTAAAACGAATCCTTATAATTAACTCAAGGATTTGGCACAACTAAACAAAGCCTGTGTCTTAAGACATTAAATGAATGTCTCTGCAAGAAAGAAAATTCTCATAATTAAATCTGCACAGGATTTTTCGGACTAAGAAAAACGGGAGTGCGAAGGAAGACTCAGCAAAGTAGTTTGTTTTGAGCAGAGAGAATTTTGAATTCCAAGAAGTGTAACTTGATCCCCAGTCAAGAATTCAACTCACGATTTTCAACCCTTTGTATCCCTACCATCAAAATTACTATATACTGTCTCTAACACCGAATGAAACACATTTTCTAAACACGTCACCCCGGCCAGTGTACAGGGTGTTTCAGGGCGGGGAAAACTGTACAGGGTGTTCCCAAAAAATGGGAAAAGGTGTTTATGTTGCATTAAGTATATTCTGCATAAGCGCTATTTAGCCTGCTCTCACGGTTACACGGGCCCGATTCAAATTTTGTTACGCATCGTGCGAAATACTACAAAATGTTATTTAAAATTCTAAAAAAAAATACAGACTGCCTACGACACCCGTATTCATCAAAATCCATGAAAACAGTCCACAAATCAAAGCTTCGTTTATCCTTACCCACCCTGTATGTTTTACTTGCATATGGGATTGCTTATTACTTTCCAATTTCACATCCAGGCGTCCTCCATACACTTGAACCGAGTTTTCAATTCAATATTCGAGTCAATATATTATTTGTACAAAACCCAAGACTCGAATTCAGTATTCAATTTACCTTCTGCACACTTATGGAGGCCCTGACGTCATTAGACCGACACAGGGCATGGCAGAACCATGATTTTAATCTGAGAACAATACAGAATGCTCCTTGTTCCCTGAACCATAATGATATGCACCATGTGTTCCCATGAGATAGGAGTCCCTTCGAGAGATCCATGGAATCACGTACGTAGAAATCTCTCTGGATCAGGAATTTTCAGAGTATTTGAGCTCAAAAACAACAGAGTGGGAAGGCAAGAGGGAAAAAAATTTCATCCGTCTGCCAAATGCCAACAGGAAAATTGCATTATATGAAAACAAATAGAAAGAGTCTCGAGTAAATCTTCATGGAATCCCAAATACTCTCCTGTAACTACTGTCAACACACACAAGAGGCTAAAGTCAATCCAAAAAGCTCAAACCTTGAGTAAAATCCCAATAATTTTATACAACCAGAAATTCAGGACAATTCACTCTACACGATTTAACCTTATCACATTCCACACGCAAGTAGTCAGAATCAAATACAACCCTCAAAACATTTGGAAAAATCTAAAAATTATTTGAGAATGACATTGAACAAAGTATGAACCAGGTGGTGCAGGTTTTGGACGATACGATTCGACCAAAGAACAAAAAATGCCCTAAAATGCGCAGCTTAAATTGCCTTAAAATCCGCACATGGAGTGTCCTAAATGCCCAGTAACAATGCCCTAAAGTCCGCAGTAAGAATGCCCTAAAATTCGCGGTTAGAATGCCCTAAAATTCGCACTAAAAATGCCCAGTAATGATGCCCTAAAATTCGCAGTAAGAATGCCCAAAAATTCGTACCTAGAATGCCCTAACATGCGCAGACAGAATGCCCTAAAATGCGCAGCTTAAATTGCCTTAAAATCCGCACATGAAGTGTCCTAAATGCCCAGTAACAATGCCCTAAAATTCGCAGTAAAAATGCCCTAAAATCAAGCGGAATCCTCATTCAAACGTTTGGATAAATTATTTGAAATGACAGTGTACTAATTGTACTTAAGTATAAACGAGGTGTAGCAGGTTTTGGACGATTCGACCGAGACGGAATTGTCCTAGATCCTAATTTTCCCGATACGTAAACACGGACACATTGGAACTTGAGCGTTGAAACAGAGGAAGAGACATAGAGGTTATTCCAAATTCCATGCGAGTAGTTTGTTCTGTTTTATGCAGGAAAGTCCATTGCGGATTCTTTTTCCAGAGAGAATTCAGAGGACTGAGTGGTGACAAAAGACAAAAGGATTTTCATTTTCCTCTCCACAACAACACTACTCAGTATATTCCAAGTTCCAATCTTGAGCAAAAAAGAAAAAAAAAAGCACAAGGGACTCTGGATTTCCACAGACGAGCGTGGAAATCGTGTACCACATGCTGTGTGTGTATCTATCTTCCTGGAGAAAATGTCGCATGTCTCTCTTCTCTAGATATCCTATAGACTGGATTCATATTCAGGTCGTGCAGAAGAACCCCAAGCGTCCACAGAACCAAAGAGCACACAGCAGAGAGACATATTCCTATTCCATAAACAGCAGGAACGTCTTTTCTCAGCCCATAATAAAGTATTATACGAGATAGTCCGTGGAAAATAAGTAACAATAAGATCATTCTGGACACTACAGTTACACAGAGCCTAGAGCTAGCGCGGATAAGATTACGACATGTATTGGAACAACGCTTATATCACTTTTTGTGCTACGAATTGAAGCAGGCCGTCTGAATAAATATTAAAAATATGCCTAAAAATTAAGCTTTTAGGGCTTACCCTAGCTCCGGAGACGTGGTTGACATAAGAATACTGCCCAGCCCCTGTGTCCCAAGTACAGGACCATCCTTCCGGTACCGGAAGTTGTGCTTCCTCTCCAGCAGCCGTGGGAGAAGTTATGGAGATTCCAGGCGGAGAGCGTGAGGAATCTCGGGACGAGAGACGATTGTTATTCTGATTCTGCTGCGGTGAGTCTTGGAGACTATTGTGAAGACTTTCGTCAAAAGAAGAGTCTTGACGAATGGAATTGACTCGTGGGGGCTTCCAACTAGTTGCTCCGCTCAGATTGTTGTAGTAGTAGAGTCGGTTTTCAGGGCTGAGGTATTCCGCCCAATTGTCCAGCAAGAGGCGGTGGGGTGAAGTCCCCAGCGGGGGTTTGGCGGGGCGGGCAGCGGACAATTCCGATGAGGACGTGGGCAGGGACGGAGAGGACCCTGGCAGCTGCTTCGGACGCATTGAACCACCGCGGTGAGGAATGGACTCGTCTTCTTCATCCAGGTCCTCTTCGTCCGTTCGAGTCCGGATTGGGGACACGGATGAGTCCTGGAATCAAATCCAACAAATTAGGGTACGTTACGTACTTCATAATAACAAATTTCTGATTTCTAATGCCGCCATGCAAACAAGACGTCAACAGCTACAAAAGCCTCGAATCGATTTTAGCTTAATTACACGGAATACACGTGACAGTCACTTCCGCCCACTACTCCCACAACATGAATAGTGCATTTTAATTACATTCGAGCGAATTGAATCTAGGCTAAACCTCTGCTGATATATGTGTATGTGCAGCAGTGCATGAGACAGAGTGCTGATAGGTCGTAAATTCCTAATCATACGAAGGCTCACGTAAATAATAAACTAATTAAAAATCTTGTTTTCACTTCTTCTTCCTGTTGTAAAATAAAAATATGCTTCGCTCTGCGTTCCATGCGTCACATATGTCAAGAGTCAATCAGATAACAGGCGACAATGCAAATAAGGAACAATTGCATAGTGTTACTCTCTGTACAAGGAAAAAACGTCTGGTTTCAAATTACTTGAAACATTGAACTCGAGATCTGAAAAAAAAAACGTTTGTTTTCAAAGCCTATTTTTGGCTCGAGTTTGAATAATAACTGTGAACTTTAAACAGTGTTTTTTATAGCATTATGCACATTATGCTAAGAAAATGTGTCTTTATTTGTAACATGTAAGCCCATCATGACACTTGGATGCTAACTGGACTCAAAAGTCTCGAAAATGAAGAAATCACACTCACTTAGCAAAAACAACAAAACCCCATGCCGCTTGCCCTCGACGCATTTCCCGTAAACTTAAGTGAATTCCAATGTCTTGGCTTTGGTTCATTCTAAGAACATCGCGGCTGGTGGTGAGGTCTTAATGGATCACTTCCGGTTTTTCTGACACAGAATATCCGGATTTCATTAAAGCTTCGCTAAAAATATAAACTCAGCTCAAAGATAAGAATTCAAATATGAACCTGATACGCTATCCAAGATATTCGGAAAACTACATGGAGTTCCGGATTCCAGATTTAATGCACAATCCGCCCACACGCAATTCTACGACAGTTGAGTAGTGCACGGTATTTGGAAAAACAGACAATTCTGCGTCGGGAAATTAAAGTTTGCGAAATCAGGAGAATTAGAATAAAACTAGCATAGCACGAATCTATCCGTAAATCAAGTACGTATGGTCGTACAGCAAACTGTCAAGCGTCCTTCCACACGTCACGCGTCACACGATACGCCCCTACACTAAACACACTCAAAAACGCTGTCAAACTCTTTTTTAGAAACTGAAATATAAGAACCCGAGTACAAAATCCAAGTCTCATATTGCGCGAAATAATGAGAAAATCCCTCCAAGCAGTGTATACACACGATATAATATATTTCGATATTCAAACTCACTTTTTTATTTTATTATTTCTCAACAAGTAGTAGAGTTATAAAACTTTATGGCTCGTGTAATGTAGATCACTCTCCGAATCTCGAGATCCCATCAAAAACCCACTTCACCCCAGCAATATTCCAAACATCTCACATCTCACTATTCCAATACACACACACATGCACAATGCAATTCCAATATTGGATTAACTACATAACGTACGTCAAGATTCAATATTTAATATAAAAACTGAAGGAAGATGTGTTTAGCGAGCCGCACAAAATTTAGTACTAATGCCAAACTGCGAAATATTGGGCGTTTGTTGACTGACAAGTCTTCTGTTGGAATTGAAACTGGGTACTAAATAAAAGGCCTTGTATTGGGATATCGTGTTTCAAACACTAAAAGTTATTATGATGGATTGAGGCAGCAACCAAATCCCAATGCGGAATAGTTTACGATGATGAGCGTGACTCTGAATAGGATTTGATGTATTAAATTATTATATATTCCGATTCCATTTGCTCACGAAACTTCACCTTCAATTTAATCCTCTGCTCCTCAGTTAGCAGCGAGGGTAACAAAAATTGAGTTCATAATATATTTGACTGTGTATGTACTACTATAGTCAAAGCACTTTCTGCTCCAAACTAACACAAACAATGGAAGAATTGACTGACTATAACCTGGGTGCATATCGAAACTAGTACATTCTGTTCTGGGTAAATCGCTGTTTCGAGTCCTACTACGCCTACTTGGCCGTTCTCACACAGTTCATTGTACAGACTCACCTTCTACAACGTGTAATATTTGTATTGTTGTCGGTGTAACTTTACTGACTCAGAACACATGCTACTACGTGCTACTATAGCCAGTACTTAATACGGAATGTGGTGCAATGCAAGTGCAGTTTTTTATATTGTAAATTAAATATATGGAGTATGGAAACACTTTCTGAAGGCTCAAATTGACACACACGAACTCTCCAAAGCTTCAACTTACGTATTTGGTGTTTAATACCACGTACTCCTACCTGGTCTCTGGCTCAACTCGTTAAGGATACGGAAAACTGGCTATATTGGAAAAAGCTGACTCTTACTTTACTCGTATAAGGCCATACAGGATGTTTGATGATAAAAAATCAACATATGAGAATTTTCATATCAATTTGTGTCTTGCAAACGACGACGTGGCTTTTGTAAATTTGTATTTATCAAAACAAATTTATAGGACAAGCATAAGTACAAGAATTAAATTTACTCAAAGTTAATTTCCATACAACGGCATCACGCCTGCTTGGAAATGACAATTGATTTTCTGCTGTTATCTCAATAGTCGCTACGAGTTAGTAGGAAACAATACACCAGACGGAAGAATTAGTCATAATCACTGGCATTGTTGTACTCTGTCACAATGACAACAAAAGGCCTGTGTCCAATCCATAATCTAGCGCTTAACTCTTTCCATTTACATAAATACAACCCACGTTTTCACAAAGTAAGAACCACAGACCTCTTGTAACTACTTACACGTTTTTAAGTTGACCAAATTGTTGTCAAACTGGTAGGGCAAGGACGTTGAACAAACCTCCATCAGTTCTACGACAATAGGGTAATTTTCCTATCGGACACTTACTAGTTAGCGTCTTAGTAGCTGGAAAAAATATGGATGACCGTATTACGCTATAGAAAGACGAAATAAGCAATTTTACATTTTTTTTTACATTTTTTACAGGTGCCTAAACGGAAAACCTTGCAAAAACTTCGCATTACAACCCACCACTTTTTCGCGACGAATTGTCCGGCTACCACCTAAAAAACCCTAGACTAGACCAATAAAATATTTAAGACGAGCCCGTTCATTGTTGTGAATTGTGAAACAGATGGTTTGAAGGATTGTAACACGCATCAAGTTGAGTATACAAGATGTTCATTATGCTTGAAAATTCACTCTTTTTTGTTCATAGCTTAATAATTTTCAAACTTGAATTGTTAAGTGGATTGGATTCGCTAGCCTCAATAACTTATGTTGAACTTAATCTCTGGCTTCCTTTGTACATTGTGTATTGTGTAGTAGTCATTGTCATTGACCAAGGTCGCATTTATACAATAACTACCGAACAATTGCAATTCATAATGTTAGATCTTTTTAGACCGGAAGGGTTTACTTGGATTAATATCAGTCTGTCTGTTTGTCTGTTGCCTATATACGTGCATGACAATGTATCTTACTTCATCAGAGTCTGAAGGTCCCAGGCTGCTGGAAAGCAGGTTTATTTTAATATCTTCTGGTGCACAGAAGAGAACACAGGAAATATGTTTTCATTTGAATTGATTCTTTGTATCCTTTTCCCTACTGTACGTTATTTGTGTCAAATGCATTTGAGTCAGTTCTGATATGAGATGAGGCAGAACAGCAATGCAAGGTCGTATCACTTAATTAACTGACTTGTACGGACGACTGACTAAATAGAGTCCCAGATCAAAGCATAGATCTCGATATTTCGTCCTTGGAACGATACGCCGCTGCTAACCTAACCTGGATTCAATTAAATTCTGATATTACAATTTTAGTTAATTAATCAAAGCCCGGCATAGTACATCAGTCATCAGCCCAAGTTCAGAGTAAACAAGTCCATAATTAACTTAATTATGATTGAAATATGAAAAATTTGCTCTGATTTGCAAATATTTAAGTGAGCTAAATTGCAAAATATCTTGAAATCTCTCCTGTTTACTAATTTTCTGCTTCATATGAGCCAAATTCCAAGTAAGTATTAATAACATTTAAACTGTTTTTAATGAACTTTTGAATGTGTACAATTTTGCAGAACTACGTGGAAATTTGTACTCTTGAGCTCGCCTAGACAGAATAATTGAGTTTCATAAGCGAATATCTTCCTCCGTCCAACTTTCACCAAAAATTGCAAAACCTAACGTTTTCGCGTCTCGAATATGAATTTTCACAAAATTCCATGAAACTGAAACTCTATCCGTGAAACTCCTTGGTGGAACTAACCACTACATCAACGTCAAGTGTCAAGGAGTTGGACAGACTGGGCGACAAAAAAGTTTTCTTGTTATCCCTTTCATATTACACGAACATTGAGAACAACATGAGCATAATAATAATAACATTAGCATGGAATGGACTCAGAAACTCACGCTTTCAACCGTAATACAATTTTACAGAAAAGCTCTCATTCTCGAGTGACACAATCTAAAGGTCATCGTCACTCGGTTACACAACCTCGTCTGTAAAGGTCAACGGCAGAAGCAGTACCTACATCAAAAGACCAGCTCAGGCAATTAAAATGTTAATTTTTGAAATTTACTCAATAGCTATTCAACCGTTGACCGTGTAATTACTTTGAAAATTGACATTATCAAGTAGTATTAGAGAAGGTAATGAGGCACCCTGTATAAAACAAAGTCAAGCGAGGTTGATAACCAGGCTTTAATGAGACAATGTAACTGCACGGAGGAAAAAGCCATTATCAGAGTGAAAAGTGAAAGTGAGCTTTTTCAATGTAACTCATTTTCTCTTCGATGGCTTCTGCTCGTCCAATTACAAAATCTGTTTGAAGTTTGTCTTTTGAGAAAGAGGGCTAAGGCCAAAAAGACAGAGACTTAGCCTCACGTGCACGCTTTCAACAACAGGCACCATTGTGCCTCCAACCTAACACTCCAGTGAAACCTCTCTATTCTGTGGAAATAATTGAAAAGTTTAGTACAATAGCTCCACCTTAGCCTTGAAACTTGGATAAACCCTGATCGGGTCAAGTATCTCAAAGCAAATGAACCCCCAGCCCACCTTCTGACGTCAACTGCATCATAATTACATAGTTCCTGAAATGAAAATAACATTATAAATGCTTTCATCGTCCAATCCCAATTCAGAAATCAAAGCTCAATTCCAATCTAAATATGTCTTGGAACTTTCACCTATGGGCAATTCAAAACCTTTTGCCGTTTTGGATTTTCTTATATACTGCATTGAGACTAAGCTAAACCGCCAAAAGATTTTGTCCAACCATGTGCTTTTAAATTCCCCTGCAGGTTACATTATGCTTGATAGGAAATTGCTTGAAAACTGCTTTCACCGACCTCTTTCAGTTTAATGCACAAATCCAATGTTAATTCCCGAATCTGCTTTCACTTTCCACTTTCACATGAGATAGCTAAAATGTTATATTACATTCCGCTTGCAGGGAAATTGCTTAAAAATGCTTTCTCCGAGCGCTCGTGCAACAATTCAGTGCTAATTCGTGACACATTTTCTACTTTCTCCGATGACGTAGTGCATTAAGCATAAAATATACAATAGAAATTCCAATCTCTGCCCGCCCGTGCAGAAATATAGAAATTCAATTTAATTGATTCCGTGCTTTCACCTATATTCGCTTTCACCGGCAGACATTTCGGCATATATTTTATACCCACGTAACCTCATTCAAAATTACCTGCTTAACTAGGGTTATTCAAAAGCTAAATTGTGTCGTAGTCACTTTTAAAACTTTGACACTATCGTGAAAAAATGAAGAGTGAAAGTCTTTAACTTTCTCCCACACTTTAACACACAATAAGATCAGGAGAGGGAAAAACCCCAAATTGTTTTTCCAAGAAATTGAGAAAACTTTTACCTTTGAACCTTCGAACCTTATAGAATCATAGGAAGAATCCTATTACAGGTAAATATTCTTAACTTTGAAGTTGAGCTCAGGCATTTGGAGCTTCTTGGTTCAAACTTCAAACGTTCAAATATTCATCCTACAAAATATTCCTGAGCTCAGCACACTTACATTTTCTTAAAGTCACAACAATTTAGAACGCCAAACTTTGTGCTTTAATATTAAACATATTAGCTATAGCCAAACCATTTTTAGGAAGTAATACGTGTGACACGTTGAATATGGGCAAACATAGTTATTTCGTAAACGTTACTCGACGCCCGCAGTTGTTCATGAAGAAGTGGGGGTAAGAAATAATAATTTCGAACATTGAAAGTTGTGGTCAGAAACTTTTGAAACTTGGTTCATGTTCTAATCAACTCTCGCTTCTCGCTCTTAAACCCTCGTAAGATCTTTCCGTCCAGATATGTCAGCTTGGCATCATTAATTTTGTGGACCACGACGAGTGCTTGGTGGGCTTTGGGGGCTGCTCGTGCGAAATGTGACATCAAAAACTCTTTTTCTGGATACTCATGAAGCCTGTGAACCCGAGAGCGCGTAATATTTCAAACCTAATACGTATCCATCTATTTTAGTTCCTGTGTTGAGTAATGGTGAAAGTATGTGACCGCTGGAGCAGAGACGGCCCAAGTACCAGAATAATAATATTTCCGAGTAGATCCAAATCTCGTGAACAGAAGATGTCAGAGGATTCTGTGTGATAGTTACAAAGTAGGGGTGGTGAATGTGAGATATAAAAGCGGCATATGAGCTAATCTAATTCTCAAAGTAGTGGCCCATGGGACACTGAGCTCTGACACGCGGACAGACAGACGGATACCCAAAAAAACCATTCCTCATTCCCAACATTGGTTCTTTTTTTATGGCTCGCGGTTACACGGGTCGTGCTATAAAAAAATATAAAGGTTCGTTAAGGAAAAAAGTTAAGAGTTTGATACTCTGAGTCCTACTGCAGTCTAATACTAATACCCTGGTTAGGGCAAAAGAATCCTTGCCTCAGGGCAAACAAATACGAGAGTATTGGACATACGTATCGGACAATTTCCGTCATGGCGCACATAATACTTACTAAATAATAGGACAAAGTCTGTCAAAAGGAACGGAATTTCTTAACAAAACTTTCCGGATTTGAAGAAAAGACTAAAAGAATAAAAGTAAACGAACCTTATTATAATGATTGTGTCGGGGAGAGACCAAAAGTTCTTCACTTGAGCTGAGCAGGACTTCACTCGACCCACCACTTGATTTACTCCGACTACTTTCACCAATCAACAGAGTTCTGGCCTTTGGAACAGGCTTCGGTGTCCCACCATTCCCACCACCGTCTTTACTCTCACTACTCCCACCCGTCCCACCCGCTCCAACGTCACCCACACTTTTCCTTGGCAATGGAACTGGTTTACTTTTACTACTATTCGGATAACATTCTTGATCACGGTGATTGCTAGACGACATTCCGTCAACGGTCGTAGTATTTAAATTAACAGACTCGGAACTAATCCCAGGAAAAACAATTTGTTTTGATAATTCTTCGAGGCTAGCAGACCAATTTTTTAATTTGAGAGCCCGTTTACTCGCCCGAGACGAGTCTGTTCGTTTCATTTTAGTACAGGACGGAGTTGAGGAAGAGCTTTCGAGTGGTTTCTTGTTGATTGGAGGTGTGCTGTGTGCATATTTACTAATACTGGACGGGGACGGTGAGGCAGAGTCAGTGGACGTGTTCATTGACGGAAAATCATTGTTATTGTCCAACACGTCTCCGGCGTTTGGCCATGTTTGAACGTATTGTGCTGGGACAAAGAAAGCTCGGTTAATCCCTGGTCTCACAACTTTCCACCAATGCTGATTCGTACGTTGGAGTAACTTTAGTTTCTCGTCACGGATTATTGAGATTTTTCTGTCCTTGTAGTCATACTCGTAGTCGTAGAGAACTTGGAGATGCTCCACTTCCATTGTTTATCTACTAATTCTTTTGTTCTTCTCAGTCGTGAAATAATTGACTATTTAGCACCCCAGCCCCGTTGCCACGAGTTCAATTCCCATATTCTGCAAAAAATAGAGTAAAAGTACACATTAATTTGAATGACTTGATATTACGAAAAGTTTAAACTTGAAGAGATAAATGTGTGGCAGTATTTGTTACGAGTAAATCCGGATATAGAATAAGAAAGCTTTGAATTGAGATACACTGAGAAGACTTTAGTTTTTGGATTTAGCATAAAGATTAATTACTCATTCGTCATAATTAATTAGGGTCTTCTGCCTGGCTCGTTAATCTCTATTCCTTGGCTTGGCAGTCGGATGCACGCGACTGAGTCCTTAATACATGGCTCTGTTTCTTATACTTTCTTATAGTAATCTTGAGTAGTGTTATAGCGTATTCAATGCAGGAAGAACTACTTTCACTCTCAAAAAAACGACTTGGGAAGGCAGAAGAAGATTATTAAGAGTCTGTAGACATCTCTCTCCGTCTTTTATCATTTTGTCAATGTCACTTTCTTCGTCTTAATGTAATTTAACAAACCATTTTCTGAAACTACAAACTATTTTCCGTAAGTATTCCTCACAACGAAACGCTTTAAGGTCGTTCTAAATCGTCTCAAGTTCCAAGTCATTTGGAACTCTGGATTTTGGACAATCCTGTGTACAATTTCAGGTTCATATTCAAAATTTAAAAGAAAACGAATATACAGAAATATAGAAATGATATAAAACCCCTAAACATGTGAATCCTTGACACTCTGCCAAAGCCAACCACACGAAGAATGATTAATGAATAACAGAGTATAAGACTGAGTTGGAGTCGAGTGTATTTAAAACGAGATCAACTTTCACTCTTAAGATTCTCTGAAAAGACTACGAAATTGAGTCCTCCTCGGCAACTCCTCCAGATCAGCCAAAATACTCAACTCTGCAGAACCAGTCGTAAGTGAAGGCAGAAGAAGAGTTTAAATTAGATTTATGTCTGGTCATTTTGCATTCTAGACTTTGGTATAACCTAAAGTACTTTTACTACATAGCTTTCAGCTTTGAGTCTCTAAAAAGTCTGAGTCAGACTCTGTCGGCCCAATTCCTTATGAGTCTTGTATGTGCAAAATATACCTTCCACTCAGTGTATGTTATTCGACTTGAGCTATGGTTCCTTTGGGTAGAATATCGGTAAAAGGAGTCTGTTGGGGTCTTTTGAAAGCTCAATAAATAAACCGGAAACGAGATTGACAAGGTTGTGGGTGGTTTTGGGCTCGAAGAGAGATTCGGGAATAGTAGTACAAGTACTACAGAACTTTGTTTATTGATCTCCTCTCAGTTTCCCTCTATCCCAATCCAATTCCGCACTAGTTTTCAGAGTTTTGAGCCTCGTTTCTGGTTTGGGGTTCACGGATAATTCACACTCGGATATTTTAGAATTACATTTGGTCCAATGTCGAATATTAGGCATTTCTCGTGTTCTTAGACATCGGTTAGGTTATATTCCGTGTACCGTCTTAGGTTAGGCAAATTCATGTTCCGACAACTGTAAGCTTGCAAGTGATAAGCTGTTTTGTAATTGGTATGAATTTGGAAATATCCGCGACGGAAATATTGTACTAGCTACCCATGCAGAAGCACAGGCTGTCGTTGAAAACTTGGTAAAGTATTTCCTGGCGGACTCAGTCATTTACCTACCTAATTCTAGTTCCACTTAATTTTTATCATTCCTTCAGAATCCGCTGCCCTGTTTTCTGAGTTCTGGATTCTAACTTTTAATTCTATTCAATAAAAAAAACCCAGAACCCACTCCCGATGAAGTGATCATTAGTTTTTGACTTTGAGAAGATTTGGACGGATCTGCTCGAATGTTCTTGAAACCTCTTGTGCTTTTAGCGGTATAATTTCTTATCATTAGCGAATTCCAGAAATCGAAGGGAGCTCAAGCCAAAGCCTGTGATTATGCGTACCTAACTTATTTCCTAGTACAGATCATAGCAGTAGTGCAAACCCGAATCTGAATCTATTCGCCGTACAAAATACCTCATCCTGCCATACCGGGTCTTATGTCATATCTCGTTTGAATTTCCGAGATTCAAGATTCAATCAAATCTGTCAAATCCTTATATCCTGATTCAAAGATCTCAATCGTCGTGAATCAGTCAGTGAAGCTAATATAACGTATCTATCTCCTGCCACCAAAGCCACCAATTAGGGCTAACAAGACGGATCAGAGATAAATCCGAGACGGGGCCGTGTACTAGACTCTAAAGACTCACAACTTCATCAGTCAAAACCATTTCTGACAATTTGAATAATTGAACCGAATGTTTGAGGGTGGCTGAGGGAAATCTTATCACCAAAATCCCAAAACCATCCGCATTCCACCACGGCTACTCAGATCTCACGCATTTCCCGAATTAATATAATGAACTACATCGAGAGAAGGGAGACCCTGCTACACGGCAGCTTGGGACCAGTATCAACTATGACATTCACAGGACAAATTACTGACAGACAGACACTTTATATATCCCAGTTAGATCCTTCTGGTCTAATCTATGGAAATATCTCTCTTCATGAACCGACGAGGCTTGACAAGTGGAATAATGAGCCGTCTCTACGACTCTTGTCATATCTCAGAATTCCAACCACCGACGACAGATTTGAAGAAAACTTCCGGTTGGAAGCTCTCGTTATCTCCTATTTACACCAATCCCGAGCTTTGAACCTACCCAACACACCGTATTTACTTGTACTCAACGTTTCAAACGTCTATTTCATTGTATCTAGCTCATATCTGTAGGATTCAAGTTTCAAAGTCTAAACATATCAATAGTGTCAATAGGACAAATATATCCAAACATATGACATTTACTCGTGTTTCAGCGTGAGACGATATTTTAATACTGATTCCGAGTACAGAGATCATCTACGTTACGTGACCCCAGCTTCGCTAGAATTTCGGGTACATTTACACATAATGATATAACGTGCGTTCCCTGGGTCGCATATTTCCCCCTTTATTTAACCGCATCAGAAAGAAATACATACTAAAATTAAATTGGGATTTAAAATGCGATCCATCGTGGATTCAAAGGTTTGGACATCATCTGCCTGCCTTGCACGTGCAAGAAAGCCCCGACCCTATCCAAAGCTCTGAGTGTTGTAGCGCAGTGTAGCTTTGACATTAGCTTTGACATTATGTAACAAAGGGGGATATAGGATATGAAATGGTAATAAACTTTAAGTATGATGATCTGACTCATCACAGATTTGAATGCATAAACATATGGAATATCCGTCCTCTGGGTTCGTGTAGGAGCATTTTATCAACCTCCTCCTCGTCGTCATAGGACATACAATAAACATTAGATAAGCTTCCTTTGTCCCACCACCTTCTACTAGTCATCATCCCAATACAACATTTAATGCTAATACATAAGTACAATCAGCTAAAAGTTCAAAAATTTCACGACAATTCCTTGTATCACAGTTAGACAGCGGAAAACTGGGTTTAAATGTAAAATAATTTGGCATTGCTGTACTTAATTCAAAAGTTCTATTTCAACTTTACAGGCCTAAAATTTGATGTAAATTACAGGATTTTAGGAGCTTTGCTTTAGCTGCTGGTATTCCTGTCTAGTCTGCTCATGTGTTGGCTAAAATCCCAAATCAAATGACTTATCTACTACGGATGGATGAATTTCTCACTCTCTGTTAAAAGCATTTAAGCTTGTATTTTTTTGAGTATTTGTCTGTATTAAGCTTGGATGTGTAAGCTTTAATGTCTTATCAGTCAGTCACCGCTACAGTCCGTGGAGAGCTTGCCAAATATTATAAAAAAATATGTTTTTAAATGTTTCATTTCTGCAGAGGAATTTACAGTTTACTACACCCTGAACACGTGGATACACTACTTACACGGTAATCCTAAATATTTACTTATGAGACTTGAGATGTAATGTATTTCTGAATCATTTTGAAATTCCTGTGTAGAAATAGATAATGTTACAACAGATATCGTCTGCAATTTCTGTACAAAATATGAAGATCTGACTGACTGGGATTGCCACTGTAGTACACTTTTAATTGTGAAACGCCATTGAAATTGAAAATTAGAGCGTGACATGCTCGAGATTCTCGTAGATATTTGCTTCAATGCGTGGCTCGTGACAAGTATTGTTGTTTCGCACGTGTGTGTGACACGAATGTGACTAATTATATACTATCATATTAATTACTGTAAATAAGTGTTAAGGGTTACCTTGCACTTGGTTACGCTAAACAGCGATCTAATCTTGTCAGTAATACCAATGGTAATACCATACGGTATACGGTAGTGCAAAAACAGAATATTTAAAACGAGAATAAATGTAAACACTAAACAGAAGCACGAGAGTCAAATCAGAGCGTAATATGGCTCGACAGAATTCCAATCAAAGACTAAATAGTATGAATTAATCACACAAACATAATACGACACTGTTCGATAAGGATGTTGAAATTATCAATTTCAATTACTCCGTCTGTTTACCTGTTACAAAATTTCTGGGATACAGACCCGTCGTGACGTGTTCCTACGTTGTAACTTGTAACAAATATTCAAATGAAAATCGGAAACCGTATCAAAACCTGAAACCATTTAAATACATACGCCTAATGCTAATACATATGTGGTAAATATATCATTTTTGTAATCTTATTAGCGATCTAGGATTATGCAAACGTCCAGTTGTATGCAGTTAATTCGAAAATACCTATAGACAAGACGTGTTGGATTGGTACCTATATTAAGCTGTTTCAGGTCGATTGGTTATTGGCTATTCAACAGAAATTCCATGCTAATCTTGTCAGGATTCAGTCTAGCAGACTATAGGTATGTTAGTGAGTACGTGTGAATTGATGGAAAGAGTGAAGAGGTGACATAAGGCCTCTTCAATTGAGCCGAACAAATACGACGGGTTGACACTTTTAAAATAATCTGTTACAGAGTTGTTGGCTTTACATACATTTCCATAAACAGGCATGGTCATTAGCATTTACACAAGTGCTCAAACGTTCAAAGTCAATAATAGATTTACTCAGGTCGTCCGCCTGGAATTCTCACGTTACGAAATATACGGATCCATGTGGAACACGATAGGTAATTTTATTTCGAGTTGAGGTTAGACCAGGTAATTAGCATTTTAGAGATCTAATTTCATATTCTGACTGAAGAAGAAATGTTCTGCTCTGCTTATATGAGACTCCATTAGCCAAAGCCACGAACTCACTTAACACGAAGCGAGGCATAAACCAAGTCTATGGACGCCTACACGACGACGACCACGGTCACCTGCTTCCTGCTAATGACAGACACGAGGTGTTCATAAACGTCGAACTATTACTCAGTATGTAGGCGAACGACAACAACAATTTGCTTAATAACGTGTCTCGTTACATATTAATGGATGGATGGGAACTGAGCTTCAACTAATGCACTCTCTCATTAATAAACTACCAACCATTAAAATTGTGCTAACAGGAACTCAATTAATAACAAAACCTTAATGTTGAACCATTGGATTACGACGCTATGATTTATGATATGTCGACATTTTACATTTTCCACGAACACGTTTCGATGCATAATGATTTGTGTTACATTGACCTGCGCTTCTTCCGTGGAAATTAACTAGAAACGACAATACGTAACCGCAGAATGAAAATGACAAGACCACAATGACCGCTAACTTGAGTATATACCTATAACAGCTGATCACAAAACTATTGCATAATTACAGAAATCGGGTAACCGAATGACAAATGCGTAAGCTGTTCATTTCTGATCTGACATCTGACTCTGACCTCCGACATAATACATTACATAAATCAAACAAGAATAAGCGGTAGTGCCAGTGTCCAGTACGTTAGTGAACACGTATAACGTAGTCAAACGTGTATTTTTAATAACAGTTATATTCAAAATGTTACATTTACTTACAGCTTCTTGTAGTTTGTAGTTGTGGTTGTTCGGCGTCATTCATGAAGTCAAAAGTTCAGATTGATTTGACCTCAACCTCAACTACTAAAAGGCACACAAAAAAAGGCAAGCCCTCAGAAATGTCAGACACAGACAACAGATGAGATTATTGAATCCCAGTTGCCAGTCACCAGTCAACAATACACCATTCTTGACTTGCAACTTAACACACGTTAAGCTGCAAAATGAAATATAGCACGTCGCACGGAATACGCTAATTACTGAGTATAGCAGCACCCCTAATTATTTAGCTTTAACGATCAACGGTTAAAGACACGGCAACACACAATATGCAAGAAGGCACATTTGACATTCGAACTCAAATATCAAAGCCTGACATCGCAGGACTGGAGTGACCTTCGAGAAGCAGTGCCCTGGTTTGATTGTGGTTTGGGTAAATGACAAATGAGGGTTCACACGAGGCCTGTTTGGCTCTAGTCTTGGTAATTGAGTTAATCACTTGGTTTAAAAGTTAAGGCTGACTCATCTGCCATACATAGAAGAGCATGAGCAGATTACAGACTTACGTATTAGTCAGTTTAGTTGCAGCACGAAGAACGAACCACTTTTGTGGTCTGGGAAAATATGTTGTATGTTGTGTAATCTTAGTTTTTGCTTCCCGTCGTCGTGTCTCGTAATAGAACTGAATAAATGCAGCACCAGCACAGCCTTCCTTTGACGTAACCTTAACTTTAATTACGAGTGGACGTCCACACGAAGACCTGGGTTAAGTTACTAGAATTAACTAAAGTCAAAAGTTGACTTGGGATTGGAATGTTTACAACAAGGCACACAGGCACTATTATGCATACTACCTACCTATGTATGTACATACATACACAGAAATGGGACAGAATAGACGAAAGTGAAGACCCCCGCTTCTCCGCCGCTCCCAGTCCATATTATGGCCATCCATGGCCTACGTCTCCAAACAATTCAAACGTGGCATGAGAAAATAGAATCTGCCATGAAAAAGAAGACTTGTGCCATGGCAGTAAATTTGATTTTAGTGAGGTTAGGTTA
>JAQFYT010000290.1:0-28752 GCA_034694925.1 Ceratophysella denticulata
CTCGCTACCATTTAGACTGCCGATAAATATTTCTGTTTTTACTTTAGGCAATCGTGATTCATGGAAAAAAGGCAAAACCTGTTATCCTTATGGACATTTTTTGAATTATTTATGGGCAGAAAAATAATAGCCCATGACAAACTAATCGTGACCGTCACCATGAGTCTTGTGCTCAAAACGTGGTATTGTAGTCTATCTATGTGGTCTGTTGTCTCCATTGTCCAGCATCAGTTATAGGAAATTCAGTTCTTAATTCTTTCAGTAGAGTTAGGTTAGGTTATAAATTAGATTAATTGCAATTGAAAGCGTACTCGCACTGACAAAAAGGTCTCGTACTTTCACCTCGTACTTCGTCCTTTCGTTTTTACGGACTTCCGCCGCGTACTTTTACAACTGTACTTTCCACGAAAAAGGCGAAATTCGCAAGTACGTGGTGAAATTACTGGACTACTTGACCTTGGTTTCCCCCTTCTAGGTGAAATATCAATGTCATATTACTGAGTATTTATTCGATTTTTACATTGTTTTTACAGGAAAGATTATAAAAGTGCACAGGACAGGAAAAGACAACAGTTTGTTGCATTTGTTCCGATGTCAAATCCGGACGCAGACGCAGTCCCGCAAGCTCCAAATCCTCCAAACCCAGTCCCAGTCCCAGTGGAAGACGGAATACCTCCTCCACCGACTCCACCAACTACTGGAAATGAGGATGTAATGCCTACGGTTTACCAAGGAATCGTGAACTACAGTGAAGACTACATGATTGAGACAACTGATAAGAATCAGGATGCTGGATTTCAAAGCGGAGGATTGGATGTAACTGATAGCCAGGGCCCGGGTTATTATCCACCTTTCCATCGATATAATAAACCAATCAGATACTATGAGGCTCGTCCCTATCCACCGCCGTATCCGCGTGGAAAGCGAGGTTGGGAGTCGGAGGGTCACGGTGTGTACCATAGTTTTACAGTATTGTTGTGAAACCTTTGAAGAATCTTACGCTTTTATCTTTTTACATGGCATTGCAGATATTGAAAACAAGAAACCTCGGGTCGGCGTAACCGCCTCTCAACTTATAAATGAAAAGACGCCAGGCTTGGTGTACAATTTCTCTGATCAAATTGGCCCGTCGCATGACCCAATATTTGAATGCACAGTTCTCTACACGGTTAGTGTTTACACTTGCACATTGGAATTCATATTGCAAAGGTAAGAAGATCATTTGAAAGGTTTTTGTTTCATGCAGCCCAACGGAAAAGAGTACACAGGGACTGGGAGAAACAAGAAGTTAGCAAAGTGCATCGCCGCTGAAAATATTCTGATTGATCTGGGAATCCCGGTTCCTGAGCGGGAAGTCAAGGAAAAGAGTTCTACAAACCAACAATTATGGACGCCACCTCAAGGAAATGATGGACAACCTCATCCTGCGCTATTAGGGAATGACTTTGCGAATTTGTAAGTTTCAGAGTTACAGTTTTGGCGTCAATATATGTTACAGGACGTTTGTATTTCCTGGCGAGATATATCTGGCCTAGGCTATATGTATCTTGAAGCGTCGTTAATGCCCTAAACGGGCGTTATAAACATAGAAAGTTGAATATGTTAATACTGTTTCTAGAATATTTCATGCTCTTTCCAATGGTGTCATTCATGTGTTGCCTACATCTTGTGTAATATGTCAACTTCAAAATTTTACAAGTTTCGAAACTGTACTTTTACTATAAATGGTTAAACAAGTTGTTTTAGAGAGATTTAGGTAGCACCATTGGAAAGAGCATGAAATGTTCTAGAAACAGTATTAACATATTCAACTCTCGAAGTTTTTTAACTGCCGTTTAGGGCTTTAACTACGCTTCAAGATACCGCCCGGGCTGTAACATATAGCATATACTCCATCTGTATTTAGCTACTATTCATTTACGTGCCAAACCTACTTACCATGTGTAACTTGTGACGAAATAGGAAATATATTTTCTCTGTATTTCTAGTCCGCCCGCATCTGATGTTGGAGGTATTCCTCCTGTCCTTGACTTTTCTTCGGACGATTTACCCGGGATAATTCCTGGTGGAGCACCTCTTTATCCCAACAAACTGGGTATGTCTTGATCTTGATCACTCATCCCTGTTGTTTAAAGACTTGGTTTTATTTAATTATATATGAACATGAACTCTGACTTTCAGTGACTTACATTGAGCCTAAGAAGTTGAAGCGCTTAGCGAATGTCAATATCAATGAAAACGCTTGTTGTGCTCTGTACGCATTTCTGGGTTCTGCCGTGAGTGGGTATGGGATCAAGTATGACTTCGTCTCCGAGGACGGTCCGCCGCATGAAAAGGTGTTTCAGATGAAGTTGAGATTCCAAGAACCAGTTCAATCCACAGATCAAACCGAGACCGAAACTCCAATGATTGAGAAATCGTTTATTGGGACTGGTAAGAATTAAATTAATTTAATTATTTTGAAATTATGCAATAATCTAATAATGAGTTTCCTGGTATGTCAGGAGGAAGCAAGAAGAAGGCCAAACAGGATGCCGCTAAGCAAGCTCTTATTTTCCTTATTGGAGCACAAAACTTTGCGTATTTACAGCAATGCGGAAGAATGCCACCAGAAAGTAATCCTTTACTTAAGCTTAAGGCACGTCGAAATTCTCTTAAGAAACGAAATCAAGATCCTGAAACCGCGGAATATACTGCTTTTGCTGACCACGTGGCACAGTAAGTCAGTGTGAAACTTTTAGAACTTAGACTTTGCAAAAAATAATTAATTGGGACACATTCATTCCAGACTCGTCACGGAAAAGTTTACAAGTCTTACTGCAGAAAATGAGATTCATGCGACACAAAAGGTCCTAGCTGGTGTGGTTATGACTAGAGGGGATCCGTTACAGCAAAATACGACAATTATAGCTGTGACCACTGGAACGAAGTGTATCGAAGGGGATTTCATGTCTGATCAAGGCTTAGCACTCAACGATTGTCACGCTGAAATCTTGGCTACTCGTTGTGTACGAGATTTCCTGTACTCCCAAATTGATATATTGAATAGTATGGACAATCCTTTGGCAGAAACTAAACCAGATCCTGAGACTCTTATTTTTGAAAACTTTGGGGAGAGCAGTGAAGCAGTTACGAAGTATAAGTTGAAGGAAGATGTACAGTTTCACTTGTACATCAGCACTTCACCTTGCGGGGATGCCCGGTAAAGATCTCTCGGTTTGAACATCCTTGATCGTAACTATGTCACTGGTTGTACTGGTTGTAATGTTCTCAAACTGAACTATATGTTCACGTTTCTCTTCTGAATGTGAATCGACAGAATCTTCTCTCCAAATGGAATTGAATATAACGAGCTCGATGAACTAAAACATGCACCTGGTGATGAACCGACGGTGTCAGTTGACGCTCATCCAGGACGGATTAATCGTGGTATTCTGAGAGCCAAAATTGAGGCTGGAGAGGGCACTATCCCAGTGGCTAATTTAAGCACTGGCAGTGGTAAGTCTCTCTTTTTCTTTGTGATGCACCCTCTTTGACTTTGACTTGTACATGATGTGCATGTGAGAAATATAATGTGGTATTTGGTCAATAGGAATTCAAACTTGGGATGCTATTATGCAAGGAAATGCTCTGCATACGATGTCTTGCTCTGACAAAGTGGCTCGTTGGAACGTTTTGGGATTCCAGGGAGCTCTGCTCTCATTTCTCATGGATCCAGTGTATTATTCGTCCGTAGTTCTTGGCAGTTTGCATCATCCAGTTCACTTCCGAAGGTCAGTCAATTAACGTTATACCTGATATTCGAAAAAATAAGGCTTATCGGTACATGCCATGGTTGAGTTCAATGCTTGTTTTTGATTCGAATAGGGCGTTGATCACCCGTCTGGAGTCTTTGGAACCATCTATTGAACCACCTTATATTCTCAATAAGCCGCGGCTGCTGATGGTCTCACGAGAAGGGAAGAGGCGTGTCAAGAAGTCTCCTGCACACGCCATAGCTTGGGTAGCTGATTGGAGCGCTTATGAAGCAATTGCATCAACTAAGGGTCGTTGCGAGCCAGGCGGAGTTGCTTCTAGACTCACCAAGAGAATGGCATTCATGCGTTTTTTGAAACTCTATAAAAACAAGTCTGGAACGCGGGAGAATTATGCGGATCTGTCTTATGAATCTGCAAAATTACTCGCTGAAGATTTTCAGGTAAGTCTCAGAACAAAATAATCAAAAAATGTCCGCGACTGGGTTTATACCTTATAACTGGATTCTATTTTTGCATTACAGAGTAATAAGACAAGATTTTTATCCCATGTGGCGAATTGTGGATTGGGGAATTGGATTTCTAAACCTGTGGAACAAGACGCGTTTTTCTGAAGTAGTTGAGAACTAGATGATTCTGATTCAGAAATAAGTAGCTAATCTATCTGCTTAAGTAATTTAGCAAGGCGTTGTGTAAAGGAAACTAGTGAGCCAGTTAGGCTCCATACTTTGTCACCTTTCATATTTGTTTTGTATTTTGGGTTGGTCCAATGCAGGTACTGTTAACTGTTGCGGTTGACTTTTTCGCTTTAAAACAAGTTAATATATATAATCCTATTATTTATGGTTTACCTGTTTAAAAAATATATAGCCATAGCCCATAGCCCGTAATTTAAAATTATTTCTTGATGAATTACAGTTATCACAGTATACTATAGCCCAGCCCGATAGATATTCAGATATGTCAGTTGAATTCCGATACAGGTTTGGATTGTAATGAAACAGACTTAACTCGGCCTGAGCTCTTTGCGTTCAGTTCCATATGCGAGTTTTTAGGACATTAAATTAAAACCTACTAATTACGAATTCGTATTACAAGTATTACAAGTTACAGTGTATGATGTGGCTAAATGCTTTGACCCTGAACATTACGAATAGAACAGGTGAATACTGAAGACGACTCGTGTTGATGACGTCTAAACTAAAGAAACTGAAATTGGTTTGGATCAATTTTTTAAAAAATTATGAACTTAACACCTAAAACTGAAATAGTCACTGGTTCTCGACGAAAATTAGATGGTTACCAACAGCTGAAATAGTTCAATTAAATAAGTAACTACTGATCTACTTAAAAATTTATGAATAAACTGTCTCATTTCGAAAAACAGGCTACAGGTGAATTTTTAATTTTATAGACGTAGAAGTAATTTTGTAAACCACAACAATCAAAGAATAGTTAAACTATGAATGTGTAAGTACATAGGTAGTGCTGTGTTTACTTAAAATTAGCTGCCGCTGCGTCTTCAACATCAATTCCCAACATTCTCAAGTCTTCAATGTCATCTTCAAATGCAGAAGCAGTTTCTATAGACAACTTTGGGTCATAAGCTGAAACCCGTTTGACACCTGCTGATGGATCAGTCCTAGGTGGGGGAGGTCCCGCATAGCCCGCAGGACCGGGTGGACCCGAATCATTAATCCCTGGAGGACCATCGTCAAGTTCTGAATAATCTGCTGGGCCATATCCGTCAAAATTGTGTTGATAGGGTTGGTAATCCATATAGTTGTAAGAATTTCCTGAGTAGTCTGTAATCAACGTCAATTACACATTAGAATTATTACATTCTTTTGTACATCTTCAATGAGAAAGATAATTTGAATGCTGAAATGGAAAAAAACGCGGTCCGGTCCAGGGCACGCTGTTTCTTCGTAACAAAACATGCAATTTGAGGTAAAATAGACCGTCGCATAGCCAAGAAGCTTAGTTAACCTGTATAGGTTACTCGAATGAGTCAATAAATATCGTACTCAAATATTCATTACTTCGTAGGCAAAGCAAATTAAATGTAACCAAGTATCTAACTAGAGGAAGGAGCTTACCATAATTATGAGCCTGTGTCGGTTCTGGAACTGGAACTGGGGCCGGTGGAGCAGCCACTGACGGTGGTGGAAATGTTATCGGGCCAGGCTTTCCGGTTCCAGGTCCAGCATAAATAAGATCCAGTGCATGTTGAAGATCATCTGGGAGTGCCACAGGTCCAGACGCGGTTGAAGTCTCTTTTTCCGGGGCTTCAGGCTTCGCGTGCTCCATCTCAACGACCTCTGGAGCTTGATTGGCCAAACCCGCATTGTATGCTCCAGTGTTGTTTCCCATGGCAGCATCCTCAGTGTGGAATCCGTACGAAGCGACTGCTTGATTCGATTCCGGAACCATCGGGTACCCGTGGGTGTACCCATATCCACTCATCGAAGCCTCACTCTTTCTTTCCTCCTGATACGGATTGTAGATCTGTGGAGCCGGTTGGGGTGTCGGCTGCATGCTGAATGGGACCGAGGGTCCATACTCACTTCCGGAAGGTCCATACTCATTCGTGACTGGTACTATAACAGGCGCTGGAGCGGGTGTGGGTGTCGTCACCGGGGCTTTGGCCGTCGTAGCTGCTGCATCTCTTCCGTAGCCTGGTTTTTTATTATACAATGGCATCTTACCAATTATCGGGAGTTTCCGGACGGGTTCCTTCACTTCTGGCTTCGAATCTTTCTCACGTGGACGCTCCCGTTCCCTGGACTTGGACCGAGACTTCCCTCGTCGAGATGAGCCATAACGATCACGGTCACGCCCTCCTCCACGTTCACGAGATCGAGATCTGGACCTTGATCTGGGTATTGGGAGATAAAAAATAACGGACTTGAGTCAATGTGAACAAAGGGTTATGACTTTGGGGAATCTGATTTATTTTACATAGTTTTTGTGCTTTCAATTTTGGAACACAATATGGCAGGCAACGGGGAGGGCCTGAGCCATATTTTTCAATCAAGGAAAACTCACTGCCAGCACTGTGAGAGATTACACTTTCTTTTGCCTTTTTGTAAGAGCCAAGTCACCGCAAGTACCTAAAAAGTCATTCGGTTCCTACAGCTTCGTTCATTTTTTTTGGTTTTGGATCGACCGTCACAACAGATTAAATGGGACAGTTCAATGATAACGAAACTCACGGTATTGTATTTAAACTCAAATAACAAAAATCATTTCAGTGAAACCAAACTGTAAATCGTTAATTCAAAGACTTCTTGCCGGAGTCCAGTTGTCTTAGAACTGTCCCACCCAATACATACTAACTACAACAAACACCATATAAGTGAGTGAAATATAATGAAGTAAGTTGTAATTCGTAATTCTGTATTTCAGGCGTATCATACCGTTTCCGATCTCTAGCACTGTCTCTGCCATTCCCACCGCGATCTCGATCTCGACCCCGGCTACTTCCAAGTGTCAACTCCACACGCAAGTCACCCTTCTTCTCTCGGTCAGCATAGCGTTTCTTATTTTCATCTGCCTCCCGATCCCGATCTTCTTTGGCGTTCCGAAGTGTGGGCGGCGGAGGTGCTGGAACCGAGGGTTTCTTGTCCTCTTTCTCCTTTTCTCGCTCACGCTGTTCCTTCTCCTTCTTCAGTCCATGCTTCTGTCGAACAATCTCTGCAAACTTCTGCGTGTCCAAAATGTCCAATGTCAATTTCTGTGACTTTCCCATCCACTCGTCCACAGCGCTCATGTCCTTGGCCTTCAGTGAAGCAGCAGCAGCGTTGATGTTGGAGGAGAGGAGGATGGACGCCTTGTTCGCCGAACGATCCTGCTCTTCCTTGGCCAAGCTCAACATCTGATCTCGAATACTTCGTCCAGTGTCAAAGTCAAGATTCACTGGATTGTATTTAGATCCTGGTTTTTGCGGTTTTCCTCCAACTTCCGTTTCTGGTGGGAATCCAGCCAAGAGGCGAGCCTTGGATCGATCGTTCTCGTACTTCGTCTCCCAGCCAGGATGCTCAGTCAAAAAGTTCTAAAGTTCCCAGAACACAAATTAATTTCCAATATGATATATCAAACAAAATCTATAAGTAATATAAAAGTACTAGTATACTAATATCGACACAAGTTAACATTTTTATACCGCATAAAACTGCAGGCATTGTGGTTATTGTATCAACCGATGAAGTTTTACCTTTTATCAAGCGCATTAACGCAATCAATTTGATAACGCTGCTCTGGTGAGCTAATGAACAATGGCCAATGACAGTAGTATTAACGAATTCATAGCAAAATTTAAAGACAACGAGATACAGCGAGAACAGTAAACTGCTGAAGCACAACATGATCTCTATGACCTACATAACAGATATTTGTCATTAAAGTCATATTAGTCAAGGGTTCTAACCGTGAAGTTACTGTAGTGCTCCTCACTCTTCAGATGCTCGGTGGCACAATGATGATCACCCATCCAGGCATTGCAGAGACGACAGTACCAGCCCTGAACCGGAGTGAAGAACTGCATACCTTGAGAAAAAATCAGATACGAAGCTGTTAGAATGTATTCGATGGAGTCCACGTAAAACTGTGCATCCTTTCCCCGCTGCTGGTAAACAACATACTCGGCTCGTGAGTCTTTTACGTCGTTGCTGATGGAAGAGTGTGCTGAATCAGATACTAAGTCGTGAATTTGAATCCAGTTCTGAGCATTAAGAAGCAAGTAAACATTTAAATCAATTATGACGCAGGGCCTTCCTGCTTAACTCCGATTACCTCTAAATGGAACCTTTTTGGCTCCTGGTTCCGGCTTGGTGTCCTTGACTGGAATTCTCTTGTGCCATGGTCTCTCTTCGATCCCGATTTGCTGGAAATAGAGTAAAAAATTATACAAATTCGAGTGTCGCACTTGAATGCTTGATAACAAATATTAGCCCTACCTCGTTCTGAAGATGATGTTCCTTTGAATGAAAATGATCCAATAGGTCTTTCAAAGATGTTGGAAACACGTTACAGAGCCGACACCAGTGATTTCCGTTGTCAATGAAATCCAAAGAAGCAGAGGTGTCCGTTTTAGGTTTAATTATGTCCAATCCCTGAGGCCGAGGAAATATAAGTTATTAATGATTATGCTCTACAGCTATGAATTAGTTTAAGACTTTTAGGGATTACAACTCACCGAGCTTGAAACCAATGTCACTTGTTGAACAGCTGGAACCGTGGGAGCGGGAGTCGAAATTTGACTGAGTTTAGGAGGCGGAGGCGGTGGTGGTCTTGGCTTCCCTTCGGCAGTGATAGTTCCCCCATGTAAAACGTCATTGATTTTCTTCAGGACCACGTTGACAGCATTGCATCGACTTTTTAGTTCCGCCTAATCAAACAGAAACATGTTTCCGCACAATCAAACACAAGCTCAAGTACAAAATCAAAGTAAACGTGAAATATCAGTACAATACAAACCTGTAGTTTGAGATTTTCTTCAATTAACTTCATATCCGATTTTGATTTTGCTAATTCATCTTCTTTAGACTCCAAACGTGCAATTTCTCGTTTCAGGATATCCAGCTTGCCTTTGTAGCCTTCCTCTTGCTTGAGCAACGCCTTCCGTTGTTCAGGAGTTAGTCCTTCAGAAATCGATGTTGGTGCCGCAGCAGGTACGATTTTCTTGCTCTTCTCAGTTACTTTCTCTGTGGGAAGTAATATTTTCAAGAAAATTGGTTATTCCCACCACGCTCAAAAATGGATTATAACTCTAAGTCAGGACTTACCTTCCTCACTTGACGTGCCTGAAGTTGAATCACTACTTCGTTTCTAAAAACAAAAACATATGTTGTACAATAATAATAAAACATACAGTATGCTGAACTTAAACGGAAGGAAACCAACAAAATCGTGAATCGTTTAGAATTCTACATCAAAAATCAAAATTGATTCATTACCTTCGCGCGGCGACGCTTATTTGATCGGGAGCCAGAAGACTCCTCCGAAGACGAAGAAGAAGATGAGGACGATGAACTCTTACTCTTCCTACTCCGCTTCTTCTTCGACTTTTTCTTCTTGCTGTCCTTCTTCTTCTTTTCCTTTTCAAGTTTGGCCGAGTTCTCGCTGCTTTCCTCTGTTGTTCTAGCAGTTGCTCCAATCGGCGCCGGAACATAGGTAGATTTAGTAGGTGCAACAGCTGAATGCAAACTGTAGTTACTCCCGAGTCCAGAAGCACCTCGACTTCCTGAATCAGCTTCCTTCTGAAGAGCCGCTGGTTGCTGCTGATAACTGGACAATCCATACTGACTCAGTTCAGGGGGAGGATAGTATTGATGTTTTGACTGTCCATTTTGAGATGCTTGAGTTGGATGCTGAGCATAAGCATCCTTAGTGGCACCAACAGGAGCCCAACCGCCTTTCAAAGGGACCTCGGGTGCGTAGGTAGGTTCATAGAGCTGGGGAAGCTGAATTGATGGAGGGGCAGGAGCAGCTGGGAGCACGGTCGGTGGCTTTGAAACAGGTGCTGGGACCGGTTTTTGTTCCTCTGCTTTCTTGGAGCCTCGATCTCGTCCACGGCTGAGGCTTCGGGTTCGCGAGCGACTTCGACTGTAGCTCCGGTCCCGGTCACGGCTTCTACTTCGACTTCGTCGTCCACGTCCTCTGTCATAGTCCTAATACATTATCGAAAATGAACAGAATCTTGAACAAACCATCGTAAAGCGGGTACCCCGATCCCGATAGTCTATACTCTACCTCACCTCAAGCCATTATGCCAGAGTCCTAGCCTTCTTTTTACAATTAGATGTTAAGATTCACGTGTTACCGGACAATTATATGAATTGGTGAATATTAAAATAATTGAGTTTTAGATTTAGACCGACAAGGTCAAGTCCATTTTTCTTGTCATCTTCAACTTTATTATTTAACACGAAATGTGCCAAATCAAGAGGGTTTCGAGTATAACCGCGTACCTAAATGTCTGGATGATGTTTTTCTAATTGCTAAGCAAGCACCGGCATACTGCACCTGCCGCCGGCGCTGTATTGTGGGTACTTACTAGGTTTTACAAGGCGTACGCTATAATATTACCGTAGATCGTTCTATATATGTTCTAAATACATTTAAATTGTTGACTTGACATACCCGACTGCCTCTTCGATAGTCGTCACTATCCCAGTATCGACTGGTCGCACGGTAACCACCACCACTGCGCCGTCCCCTCGGCGGAGAATCTCGGACCCTTACTCGATCTCGATCTCTATCCCGGTCACGGTCCGCGTCTTCTTTTCTAGTCTCGCCCACTCCACGAGTCGTGGAATTTGCGGAGGCCATAACAAAGTCTCACCACACTCGCACTTTTCTTTACACAAAGGACAAACAGGAAACGGGAGTTAGCAATAATAAAAACTCCAGTCGAAAAGTTGCAAATTATTGACTGACACTGACTGAGATCCAAATCGGATCACTTATTTTCACTCTTTCTTCTTCAATGCACTTTCACTCGTATTGACAGACCGAAGTCTGTAAACCGTGTACAAAATATCACTTGCTGTGAAACACAGAATAACAAATACTATTTTCCCAACCCGCCACTGCCCGTTGCTCCTGCTCATATTCCAGGAACATTAACACTTCTCCGGCTCCGACGGAACTGGGGCATACCTTTGCGTGTAATTAAATCTGAAAAAAATTAATCAATTCTCACTGTAATCAATTACTCTCATGTTGAACGTAAAATAAATGTATTAATCCTTATCCAGCAATACACAACTAAAATGACAAGTTACATTTACGTTACTCATATGTTGACGACAAGCACTACAATAAAATTCGTATTGATTATATTGAAGTAAAAATATTTGATTTGATATTTGGCATCAGGTAAGCCGCGCATTACGAAGCAAATCCAGCAGATCAAGTGACAGAGGCATCGGCATCACGCTTTATCTTGAACTGCACAGTATTACATGCCGTTAGACGTTCATCTCAGCCGAAGACTTCACCTGTGCCTTCACTTCATCCACCGTTTAGGCTTTAGGCTGATCCGTGGAGTGGAGGTAACATAATTCTATGTCATCGCAATATGCCACCATGCCATGTTTTGAAAAAAAAGTGCCGTATCAGGGTCACCATTTCTCAACATAGGACAGGGCATACCCCATACCATGACTAGTGGACACAGCCATTATTAATATTACATATTACCAGAGACACGGCCGAGAAACGGCGGCATTTGGCATTTCGTAAGTAATAATATAGAAGTTAGAAGTACAAACCAAAATAGATACAAGGCAACGGCATCATCTGAGGCACGAACAACTCATGACGTCATGACTCAACTGGCAACCCTAAAGCTAAGCGCAATCTGATCTGTTTTCTGTGCACTACTCCGAACTGAACTGTCAATCCGTTCTGTGCTGTGGAATAAGCCTAAGCCTACAAGCTGTAAGTCATAATAAAGTTACATAAAATACACATCTATGTAGGTAGTTATTATGTATTATAATAAGTAAGTAAAAGTTATCATACCGTAAGACATCATTATATGTTATACTAGTGACTAGATCATAAGTTTGAAGTTATCATACATCATATCTAAATCATAACAGAGATCTAGTAATCAAAGTGTAACTGGATGTTGGACAGAAGAGAGTAAAACAATGGGCGTTGTCATTTCTCATCTCCACACAGATAACAGATGCTTTAACTCATTATAACACTGAAAACTGAAATACTAAATAAATGATAAAAGTGACATGAAATCTCGTAGGTACAGCCTGTGAAATGACATTGCCGTGTCTCAAACGGAGGAAATCAGTATTCCCAAGCCATGTCGTGTCCTTGGCTATCATACTTCATACGTCAGGTAATATCAAATCAAATATGAAATATAAAGAATGCGTGTCACGATAAAAGGTACGAGATCTTACATCGGATGGTTGACGTCCTCTGTCCACCGGTAATAGTTCCAGATTCTGACGGGGGAAAGCAATTTGGAAACGCAAAGTCAGTAGTTAATTACGAATAATTATCCTCACACAACTGACAACAACCGATGACCGACGATGACGAGGAGGGTTGACGATTGACGATCTCTAATGTTGTATGTGTCTGTCTGTCACTGTCTATGTATTTCACTTCATAGCTTCCTGCTCCGCTGTCCGCTCCGCTGCGCTTGCTGCTCACCGTCGCGTCGTCGTCGTCACCGGACTGCACTACTGCCCTAAACAAACGCTTGTTCTGCTGCTGCTGTTTCCTTGTGCTGTGGTGGGTCTCCAAATACTCAACCCTCACCTGTCATACTAGACGGCGCGGGAGGTAGTTTGACAAAGTGGAAACAACGCACATTAAAATAACGGGGCTTACAGCCATCTGAGCTCGAGCTGGAGTCTCATCGAAAACAATTATGTGTCGTGGTCTGGATATAATGTTGTATACGGTTTTCGGCCAATTAAACAACCAATTAAATAATTCAATCAAGCCAATCAGAACTTGTTAATTATTGAAATTGAGTCAGGATTTAGCGCTCATTCCAATGGTGTATTCGTTAACACCGCTAACATGCTGTAGTAATTAGAAGTGTCAAATTATCTCGTCAGAGTCATTGGATATTTTCAGGAGGAATAACTATTCTGAGTTTAAAACTAATTACGCCATTAGAAAGAGCTCCAAATTCAAGTTCAGATCTAATAATTATCAATTTTGGATTTGCTTGATTAATAGTACATTGTACATAATGGTAGCAAACACCGCATCCAATATTATATTCGGACCGGTGAGCAGAATTCCTTTTTGGCATGCGTTCAGCAAAACATAAATTACAGGGCGGCGTCAGAGGTTCATTCAATAAGGTTAGGTTACGAAAGGGCTTTTGAGAACCCTAACCTAACTTAACTAGAATTTATAAACCAAGCGGGCCGACCTTTGAATACATGTCTACATGTAATCTAGTGAGGAGGGAAACTCAAAATTTGCTGGAAACAGGACAAAAAGAAAATACACGAACAGTGCCGCTCTGACATGACCAAGATTATATCTGCAACGCAACATGTGCATAATAAATAAACAAAACTAGAACACTGGATTAAACGCGGTGAGCCACACGCGAGATAATAGTACATGTTTTATTTTCTAGTTCCCTGTTTTATAATTTACAAATTAGAAGAACATATACGTAGTTCAATTAAAATACGAAGGATTATTTGTTCATTTAGTTCGAATGCGTTTACAGAAGACTCGAATTTGTCGAGCAGTTGGGCATTGTTGTGCATATTTTTCAATCTTCCTCTCATATCCGCGTCTCCCAGTCAAACCTCAGAGGGTAGATGAGTATATGTATTTAGTTTCAGATCCAGAACTAACTTGAGTATTAAGTAGAGATGTACAGATTAATAGGCACCGATCTATTTGTACCTGATTTAAATTTTGCTGATTCTAGTATTTCTGCCGCGCCAATTATTAAAAGCGTTGATTAACTCAATCGGCCAAATATCGAAATTAGCATAGAACAAAAACGAGGAACTAGTTTATGGAAAGGCGTTTTACATAGCGGACAGAAATTCCACGATCAATAGAATATTGCGGCTAAAATAGAGCCTAAATTCAGTATCTCGGGCGATTGTACTGCAATAACAAAGTATCGCGGGGTAATTTTATGGTGAGAAGCAAAATCCTCTGGGGAAGTTCTTTCAATCCTAAAATAAATGCAAAATACAATTGATACGTTTGCCTTGTGATTGGTACATATTTTATACCCGGTAAACTTCATACCAGCGATACGTTGTCTTGCGATACTTTGTCGCACTGCTCGCCTCGATACCTTGTCCATGGATACTTTCTTCGCCATTTGGAATTGGTCCAGGATGTCAGGTAAGGTATTGTGAATAGGTATAATTGACCTTGGAACGTTGAGCTGGAGCTGGGTCAATTATTTGGAGAAAGTGAGAGCTGACACCAGAACTGTAATTGAATAAGTTTGGATTTAAAAGTTTTTCTGTGTCCTTTTGTCTCGTGCTAATTCCCGGCTCCTTTTCTTCTCACCTCATCAAGCTGAGCTCAGCGGAAGAGAAGGAATTTAATTTGGGTCCATTCCGACAGAAATCAGGAGGACTCCAGGACAGAATGTCTGTCTATTCCTTTTGTTCCAATCCAACCTCTAATTGTGAGACCGAGAGAACCATTTTCCGATCCAGTCAGTCTACAGATAGTACAAATACTCAAATTGAAAAGAAACTCAATATGTCAGACGACGCGAGGACATGCACAATGCGCTGCTAAGCGGAGCTTAGCTTTCTTCTTTATTAATTAACTAATGGCTTTATCTCATTCCCCAACTCTTCGACGTCTCATTTCAATGCTGTCTTTGTTCTTCAACTCTGTTAGATACGTATATGTCGCAAATTAAGTTAATGGAAGAAATAGGTTGCGCCCTTATCGGCTTATTCGTGTACTTTGATAAATGCTCATAGTGCTCACGAATTGAGATTTTGTACATAAAAATCTAAATGTACAATAATGAAGCATTCGGAGCGACTAATCACCTATAACTTTCGAGTAAATGTTTGTAATGCGAGGAAGCTTGTCTTCACATCACACCAATGACTGTTTGATAATTGTGAAAAAAATGCAAATACTACAAAGATACGTAATTGTATGCATTAGGCGAATTATTTGATTAAAACAAAATATGTATTGTCAAACAGATTACGGATTTATTCAAAGAAAAGATTTTAGGTTGCTCAATATATTTGATATTTTTTATTACGATATTATGGAATAATATTTCAGCCCTGAATCGAAATCCCGCCCGGTGCAGTGAGTCCTATCATTCAGGCATCAATAATTTGACATTGGGTACTGTGCAACTTTCATGGATTGACACTTATATAAAGTTCATGACTCATGATTACTTATTAGGAGGCCCACTAATGAGGACTTGTGGGATGGTCTGACCCCTGATCATTGTGAATTTAGTTAGTAATTAAGTTCCTATGTATTACACACATATCGACCGACATAGTGGAACTCTTTCCGTTACCACGCCATTTAATTAATCCAATTCCAAGTTCGATATATTGATTGTTTCATGGCAGCAAAATCGTGGTTATTCGTGCTTGTGAAAACATGTTTGATGAGAATTCTGAACTGAACAATCGGAAACTCAGGCGGCAAAACATTAGAGATTTACTTTACCAGCTTGCTATTTCAATATACGAGATTTAATACTGACAATAATATTTGTGGTTTCAAGTATAAGGTTTGGAATTTAGTACTTGAGAATCACATGTGTTTAAATTCACGTTTTTTGTAATACAACCGCTTCCCCTCACATTCACAATTATGAGTATATCTGCAGTTCATCTTTCGCGTACTCCTGTACCCGACATTTCACGACTTCCACCGGAGGTAAGCGCATGTTAAGGATTACCCACCTACTTAAATTCAATATTCCTTCCTGAGTTATCCGGAAATTTAAGTTAAATCAAATTTCGATTTCAACAACCGCAGATGCTTGTCGAAATCTTCAACCATGTCCGTCAAAAACAACGCAGAAAACTACGCAGCGTTTGTCGCTATTGGAGCTTCCTGGTCGAAGCTATCTATCAAACTCCTCTCTGGATTAACAGTGACAATTGGCAAAAACTGATTAGAACAAGCGCTCAAAAGTTGTACGTCGTAATTCACAATTTGGACTACCGTCTGAACGCTACACCCGTCGGCATCACATTTTGCATTAAACTCAGGAAATTGGAACTCATTGGGATCACGCTTTGCTCGAATTTCATTCTTGTTCTCCAAAAATGCCAATCCCTTGAAAAACTGAAAATCTATATGGCAAGCTTTCGAACTCATCACACTGTAACTAGGAGCTCAATCATGACCTCAGTTCCCGTTCAGTTTCAACGTACTTCAGACGAAGTTCAAGCATGGCTTCCAAATTTGCGTCGACTGGAAATTCGTATGAAGAAGGACAATGAGGACAATTTTGCCATGTTTGAACTGCTATGCAAGGTGGCCCGAAATCGAGGACTTGTTACCTTCTGCTTGACAATGGATTCCTATATTGGGGACTTCCGGTTTGTGCCCTGGTTTGGTGACCCAGTACCATCGGACTTCGTTTATGATGGGATTGTGCGGGAAATACTGATATCAAATCATTCCACCCTTAAAACCGTGGTCGTGGAACGAAGACGGGTTCATTTCCCAGTTCTCGCAGGAACCTACGACCACAAGAAGTGTTTCGGCGTTTGGACATATCCCCGTCGTCATTCATTCAACGGCGTACCGTACTTGCGGACAATTGAAGCAATGGATATCTTCTTTGAACCGGACGGTGAACTGAGGCATCCATGGAGCAAAATTATTCAACAAAAACAGACCGAGTACCTCCGAACTCTGCGCCTTGCCTTTCAGGATCCAGCTTCTCAACTTCCAAAAATTCAAATGCTCGTGAACAGTCTAATTTCTTCGAATCCAAATATGTTTGTGCGCGTAACTCTGCAAATGCGAATTTTGAACCCAACGGGTCCCGTCTGGAATCTTGCTATTTTCTCTCATTGCAAATCACTGAAAACACTTGGACTTTGGCATAATAGGATCCGATCTTCGACAAATGTCTACGCTTCAGGGTCGTTTCATTCCATTTCCGGAATTGATAAACTACCTTCGTCACTCAAGTATTTCAGAACATCCTTCACGATCCTGTCACAATGTGCCTCGTTCCGTGAGATGGAATTTGCTAATTTGGGAAATCTGGAAACTCTCGAAATCATTTCAACACCTTGGTTTATTCTTAATGGAGAACCGAAGAAAACGTTGGGCATGCGACATTTAAATCACATGAAAAGCCGTTTGCCAGCGTTGAAGAAGCTATTCGTCAGAATGGAGACGTACCACAGCTTGCAAGAAGACGAATCTTGGATATTCAATGTGTCTACCAATTTGAGACAATTTCTTCACGAAGCAAAAGCGAAGTATTTCAAGAGGGACCGATACTATCGCTTCACTATTGATATGAGCAACTATGACCCAATCCAAGTGCAATGATAATCATTATTGGTAATTACAAAGAAGCAACTGTTTACTACATTCTAAATTATCATTCACTAAATAAATACCCAATATTATCTTCGATTTTCATAGCATGCAGTAAAAGACAATAAACACATTCTTACAAGTATTTCCCATTGAAACGTGCGGTCGTAATAATATTCTTGATTTGTCTACTTTTTGAGAGTTTTGTAAATTATTAAGGTAAATGAGGAACTTCAAAGTGGTTTGCATTATGTTAAATACAAATGGCTGTAATTGAAAATGAAAGCTAGCTTTAAATATAGTTAAATTTAATTGTAACAGTGCTTGAAAATCTTAGATTTAATCGAAAGCCACCTTAATCGGGTGTCAATTTAAGTGGTTTAATTAAAACAAGCTTTAGCCTAAACTTTTTGACAAGCCTTGACCTAAATAAACGACGTTTTTATCTTTTTCGGCTTTTTAAACCTAACTAACCTGAATACACTTAATCTAACCTTTCTTATTAGCATAAACCACGTAACTAATTTGATTATGATTATGCTGAAAACGCCGAGAGTTAACTGCGAATGATTAAGTCTATATTTAATTTGTGTATTTCTTAGTTGCATTTGCAGATATCAAGAACCACTGAAAAAATCTGCACACCTACAAAACCCGCAGAACTATATATATATATACCTGGTGGGTATATTGTAAATTTATCAACTGTTTCATCAAACAGTTCATTTGTTACCAGTTACCAAGCCATAAACCACGACATACTCAAATATATTGTTGAGTAACAAGAATTTGAATATTGGAACCAGAAAATGAATTATTATTTGTAGTCTGTTGTACTTGCCTTTACGTAATACTTACACCCAACAGTCAACTATTTATAATATTCGATTTCCTAATTTCAACACTCTTGTAAACATAATCAATAGCTAATTCTACAAATCGCAAAGCATTTATAATATGAACTAGCCGATTGAAATAGATATTAGTGTTTTCTACAAAACTTAGTCGGTTATCTCTTCTCTAAAAATCCAATCAATCATTCAAAATGAGAATCACACAACTTCCGTCCAGGTCCTATCAGGGATCGGATATTGCATGTTTACCGCATGAAGTAAGTTATTTTGTACAACCTGGTAATCGGCATCCTTCTGTGCGTTGAAAAAAAAATTTGGGAGTCATAATTTTGAATTTTTAAATCTACTGCAGATGCTGGTCGAAGTATTGAATCACATCTGTCCAGAAAAAAGAATGGAATTGCGCTCGGTGTGTCGCACCTGGAACTTTGTCATTGGGAATATCTACCCTCTCCAGTATAGCGTTACTGACGAGACCTGGGAAACAGTGCTCAAAACTGATGCGACGCTGCTCTACGTTATTATCACGAATTTGAACTACAGGATGGACGCATTACCTATATATGTTAATTTCTGCTACAAAGTTCGAAAGCTGGAGTTGAATGGAATAACGCTTTGCTCCAATTTCCTGCTTGTACTCCAGAACTGCTTTTCTCTGGAAAAACTAAGCATCGATGTAATTGAGCTTCAGACCCAGCGCATGGCCACCAGGAGTTCAATGGGAACTTCAATCTCCGATCAACTCAATCAAAGTCCAGAAGAACTTCAGAGCTGGATGCCCAAGTTGAAAAAGCTTCAAATCCGAACAAACAAGGAAAATCAAAATAATCAAGAAATATTGAAATTCTTGGGAAAACTGGGACAAAATCGAAAACTCGTCACTTTTTGGTTAACGATTCCATCGAATATTGGGGACTTCAACTTTTTCCCTTGGTTTGGTAACACAGCACCGTCCGATTTCATCAATGCCGAAATTTTTCGAGATGTCCTGGAATCAAATCATTCCACCCTCAGTACTGTAATTGTGGAGCGGCAGCCAGGGACTGGAGTACCTAACAACCTTGACGGAGCCGGAGCCTATGACCGGCAGAAATGCCTCGGACTATGGACATACCCACGCCGTTCATCCGAACCTAAACCGTATTTGGAGAGCATTGAGGGCATGGACATTTTCTTCGGACCTAATGGCGAATTGCGATCACCCTGGGATCAAGTCTCCCGAAGATGCCAGTACGTCCGAATTCTACGCCTGGCGTTTCAAGATGAAGCAGTTCTCTTACCACAAATACAGCGTTTTGCAGCAGAGATTCTCTCGCCCTGTCTGACCCAAGTAACCCTTCAGCTTCGCGTGGTACATACAAATGGTCCAGTATTCAATCTCGCCATTTTCTCGAAATGCACCGCCTTGAAAACTCTTGAGCTCTGGCATCACCAACTCCGCTACTCCACAGTTATCTACACCTCCGGATCGTTTCATTGCATTACTGCTATTGATACCTTACCTGCTTCCCTCAAAACCTTCCGGACATCTTTCACCATTGACTCGCCTTATTCAAGTCTTCGCGAAATTCCATTTACCAATTTCCTCAAACTTGAAACACTTGAGCTCGTCGCAACGCCGTGGTTCATGTTAAACGGGTTACCGCTAATGATTCTGGGAACGGGACATTTGAGACACTTGAAGCGGACTATGCCAAATCTAAAAACACTCTACTTGAGAAAGGACCTATTCAACTATGCTATGCCGGATGGTACTTGGAGATCACGTTACAATGTGTCTCGTCGTTTGAATACAGTGTTTGACCTAGGACTGACCAAATACTACGCCAGCAAAGCGTACTATTGCTCCACCATTAATGTGTCAGAGTATCGGAATCCTGATCCTGAACCGTCATCTCAATCTTTCTCTGAGCAGAATATTCTTGAACAACCAGTTTAAATTCTAACAAATATCCAGTACCTGGTATCAGCGTTGTAACAAATACTTGTCAATACAACTTCAATTAAAAAAGTAATAAAAAGCCCTGAATAAATGATAAATGAATACATTAAACGCAATTATTCATATGTGTTCTAATGACGAAATTGCGCATTTCACGATGTAATACATTTCAACTATTAACTTTAGCATTAGTAATAGAGCTTGTATGCTAACCTAGAAGAAGCCAGACGAAGTTGTCGACGTTAAAATACTTACCTACCGACTTTCAAATAATGCTCACTTACAAAGCGTTAACCATAGCTAGCCAAGACAAGAGTAATATCGATCCTTCTATGGGTACGGAAATGTAAGTAAATAACGGTAATAGAGCGAGCAATTTTGCTAAAGAAAGGAATTGATTAAAACAATATCTGGGTACTATCGATCACGTATTCAGCAACTTTGCAGGTGCGTGTGAGCTCTGAGCCAAGTTAAAGCTTTAATCAATTATGCTTAATTTTAAGTTTAATCGGAAAATCTGTACAAAGCTGCCATATTCGGCGACGAAATCTCCAGAACAGGAAATCTCACCACAAGGAATAGATAATTGCATCTATTCAGCTTTCCAAATCCTTTCCTGTTTCCGGTGTTTATTTGTGGTGTCTTGAGAAATCTAAACCAATACGACCAAAAAAAGCTCTATAACCTGTAATATCATAGAGCCAAGATAACCGAAATCCCTTTCTGAAGCATTCTGTGCATAGGTCGAATCCATTTAGCTAATTCTTCGTATAATAGCACACACAAAAACCGCTAATATGAATGGAAACTGTTTTATTTCCATCAATTATTCCTACCAGAGTAGCTAAACTTGTGTGTCACGTCTTCATGATTAGCCACCTTGAAAATAGCGAAAATTCCTTCCATTATACGCGTTCAGATTCTACACAAGCAATATTATTTTGTTACTTATTGTGCGCACTGCACTGCGTAACGGACAACTGAATCCTAAATATCTCGCTTAATTCCACAAGCCTAAACACTATTTCGTTTCTTTGATACCGATAAATAGTGGTAATGAGCTAAGAATAATCTCATGGCAAACTTCAACTTAAGTCTTGTGATTGCTGCTTTCTGTACCTTAACATACGTGAACCAGAACATAGATTATTAAAAAGTTTCAAGATTTTCAAATGCAAGTAACATTCTACTGCAATATGAAGTCAATCAGAAGTAGTGAACTACTTATACATGCTCCGAATTTCTTCTTTGCAATGCTTGAGCACGGGTGTAATGGTTAGTGTAAATGCAAAACTTTGGGAGTAGATACCGCGTCGTTGCCTGGGATCGGAATGAGGAAGGACAAGGCAAGGAAGAAGTTGTGGGAAGAGTGAAAGTGAAACTTGTTTCATGTAAAGAGAAGGAGGCTTGGTGGAAGGTCTACACGTATTTTCTCTCCAAGTTTCAGAGCGGCTGGGCTTTTCTTCCGTCCCTCATCAATTTCCATTATAATGATCCTCAATGTACTTCCCGCTTCTCAAAGACGCTCTAAGTGGGTGGAGAAAAGTTTGATTCTTCCTTACACTCTATTCCATCAGCCCTACTCCTCCGGCCAGGCTCTGGCTCTGGCCTACACTAAATCAGACATTTTCCAAATTTACATTTTTGGAGCCAATCCTCCTGGCTTGACTTTTCCTGGGAACTTTCCCACTCCTTCAACTTAAGTTGCCTTTTCCTGTAAAATACAACGTTGAGGCATTGCTCCTATTTCAAGACGCTTAAAGAATGCTGTGGTAGGTATTCGTTCGTTTTGTAGTCTCAGTGTAGGAAAGCCAGCGCTTTGTTATGTCCTGGCTAAATCTTTGTACTACGTCGTATTTTCCTCAGATATAAATAGGCACACTTATTTTTATTTCATTCATATAACAAGCAAGGTAAATTCAAACAAATTCAGCTTAACATGGCACAGCTCTACTAACAAGCTCATCTGCATTTTCCATTTCTGGAGGTGAGTGTCGGGTTAACTCGTGTGGTGCCGCATGCTGACAGTATTCATTGTCTTGCAGGTATCAGTTTTAGAATGTTTTAATTGGTAATACTGAATCAGGCAGATTTTAAAGATAGAAATTCCAGAAACTTGCTTCAACTTTATCGTTGATCAGAGAAAAGCAAAGTGCCAGCTAGTGTTGGACCCTCGAATTGTTACCTTTTTAGGCTTGTAGTATGTTGTGTTATGCAGTATTTTTACACTTTACAATCCATTTCCTCCCATGTATTGTAAGTATACCGGGGAAAGGGTAATGAGTCGGTCTTCCTCTGCTCTGGAATAGAAAAAAGTTAAAGGCTATCTGCTAATTCGTCCAATTCGGCTTTGGATGGAATTACTGTGTCAACTTGAACGTAAAGAAATCTGACATCTACCAACACATCTAATTTATTTTTATACAAGGAAATGCAAACAACTGGTTTTCTATCCCTAATTATGGAGTACTATGTAAAGACAATGGAGAATTGATATCTGACAAGTATGGTTTAGCAATACAATCAATATAGTGCTAAAACCTAAAGGTCCGATTTGAAATGCCGAGATATTAAAGCCCAGTTTTGTAAGAAGCCTTTAGCCGAGAACCAGAGGACGCGCGCTGGCGTAGTCAATGAAGCCTATGTAGGTAGGGATTCTGGGACCTAGGCATGGGGCCATAGAACACACAATTATTAGCATCCCGGAGTCAGACCCCGGCTTGGAAAAGCTTTGAAAGCGTCGAACCTCTTCGAGCTTCAGCCAAGAGCTGGCTGAGTATATAAACCAACCCGTTGCTCCGCTTTCTCCACTTTCCCCTGTTTGTGCAAGACGTATAAATTTTTAGCTCAACTCTCCCGTCTCCCTCAGATGCTTCCTTTGACTCAAGCGTGCACTGAGGTCGGCTTCCGTTCAAGTTTGAAGTACTTACAACAGACCACCCTTTAGTCGAATTCCGAGCTCTGGTCGGCTCTGACTTGACTTTCACTTGAGATTTGTGTCCAACTTCCACACGAGTTACACAAGAGACTATTCCGATTTTCCACGCAGACAGCGACTTGTTTGAATTTGAACTTTTTGAACATTTCAAGAATCGTGCGTCTCTCTTCGAGCAGGGTGAGATTGACAAACTTTTTTCTATCATATTAGACTCGTCGGGTTAGTATATAGACTTGAACTCCAGCCTGGAGAACTAACTTTCTTCCTTGTGGAGGGATTGGGAGCAGAAGGCGTCAGGCGTGCACAGAAAAAATCCCACAACAGGTCAGTCTTTGTCAAGGCAGAAAATGGACTTCGTGGCTAGTCACTGAGCTGGGGTTCTGGGTAATATTTTGCAGACGTGGAGGCTATAAGTTGCACGTACAGGGAAAAAAGTTATGGGGTGAAATGCTAGGAGACGTTGTAATGTATTTTATGTCATTTTTCATTTCAACACTCTTCCTTGTGTTAGGCTAAGGTCTACACAGCCTACAGGTTTGGAAATAGGTTTCGGTTTCACTCGTGCAAGAACCAAGGTTTTGCTGACACAAGTTTTTGGGGAAAGATAAAGTATAAATGAGTGCGTGGAAAATTCCCTGTTCTGCTTCAACAACTTTTACGTACGTTTTGGTCGTGGTCCACGTCCAAGTAGTTTCAGTAATCCTCTATATTGTTTTAGTGCGTTATCTTTATTCATTTGTTCTGGTTCTGGAAAATACCTTGGCCCAAGTACCCTGTAAACTCTTTCTTGCATTGCACTGTTTGTACACGACATTGTTTTAATTCCGTTGCCCACTTGGACGGCTTGTAGTTCTCTCTTCCGCGTTCAATTATTAGCAAATACAATAAAAGCATTTTGCACTTTGTAGTTTATAGTATATCGCGATTTCGGCAACGAACAAATCAAAATTGGTATAAATAATTTACTTTTAATTTAATCAAAGTTTATCGTGAGGTTTCTATCTCCATTTTATTTCAATCGGATATTTCATTAAAGCGGGTTACATTTATTGTGTACCTACGTGTAAAAGTAGAAGTATGAAATTTCAAAGGAAATGTGTTTGCTTTATAGTAATGAAACTACTTACGTAGCAATTATATCTGTTCAGTGGTGCGAAAAATTATTTGGATATAGACTTGCTTTTAACTGAATTCGTTATACTGTAAATAGGTACGTTTGTCTCGCACAGTTTGAAACTGAATTTAATTATATGCAATTTGATTAAATTAAATTTACTTTCGGCGCACCATATACAGTATTCAGTAGTGTCGAGTCGAATTTGCAACTACAATGTTGCATTTCACTAGAATAAAGTAATACGGAATTATTCAGTTAGCTGGTAGACGATATAAAAGTTTTAAAAACTCTCCTATCCTTGTCGGAAGGTATCTAGGTACTTCAATACGATATACTCCTAAACTACTTATTTCATGCTCTCAAAGATTTGACATTGAAACTTTCGCACAGTATGACCTTCATTACATTTTATGATACCTACCAGAAGCGCTTTTCCAATATACCGTTCTTTGTTGTGCATATTTATTACACTTGAATTTAAGGCAGAGCGTCCGGTATAACAATAAATTTGGGCAGTGCATATGTCCACGCCCTCGCAAGTTGGGCGGAGTTGGAGGCTCGTCTGAAGAAAGCACAGCGTCCACTTAAAGCTCCCGAACTCAATTTTCCTAAGTGAATAATAAATTTTGAGCCCCAGGAGGAAGAAATGTGCACACAAACACACACGTGATATTATGGGTAAATAGAAATAAATAGGTTCTCCGCTCATGGTGGGGCCCGCCAGGTTAGTTCCCCTGCATTCCGGTTGGAATATTTTAGATTTTGCATTTTCTCTTATTCATATTTTGCAATTTTTACACACAGAATACAGATATTTCGAGGGTTGAGTTGTAATTAGCTCTGTAAGCTTCAATTTGGAGGTTTTGGCTTATCGGGAGATTTCTTACCAGTAGGTATTAAGGTGGGTCACAAGTCTAACGAACCTTCCCGATTTCGCAATTACAGTGCGGTGTTTTTGAACAAATGTGTTTCATAAATTTTTACTGTGATCACGCAGCCATAGCTTATAAGAAAAAATAGGACTATACAATTTTTTATATCGGAATACGCCTAAAATGGCCAAAAATACGAAACTGTACCTCTGATGTCTACAAGCAAAACACAAGTTCGTACTCTCCACAGTTTGACCCATTTTAGGATGAATTGTTTCAGACGGAACCACGAAATACGCCTTCCGTCAGCCCCGGGACGCAGTTGTCTTTGGTAAATCAAGAGAATAACGTGGCAACTTACCTTGTAGGTACTTATTGTTAGGTATAGAGTGAAAGCAGTGCAGTGAAAGCAAGGTTTGTTTTCTATGTGTATTCATCATTTCAGTTGAGGGTTCTAGTTTCTGGTTCTCGATAGAGAAAAGGAAATAGAAACAGATTCCCACGCAAGACTTCATTACATTTCATTTCCAACCTTATCTTCCCTTCACACTCGTGCCATTTACTCCAGAGCTCCTTTTCAGATATTTCCAAGGTAAAAAAAAACAGCTCCAGCCACATAGTAGAAACCTGAATAAGGAGAACCAACGCTCTGCGTTATGAGGATACGAAAAAACTTTCTTTTCCAACATGTAACTACTGCATGTTAGGGTAAGGATCAAACTTCAGTAGGTAGGTAGGTACAGATGTGTCGGAACCCGGAAGTTTCCCACACGCTTCATTGAATTATAAGAGGAAAAGAAGTGGGCTCCAAATTACCGTTTTTTGTCAATTAGGGTCGAAGCAGGAAGCCGTGGTAATTTAATTAATTCCGCGTCGGATAGGAAATATTAATAATTTCCAGACGTCGGGAAAGTATAACTAAAAATTATGGCTCAGGGGGACGGGACAAGTATTACGTGACTATTTTCACGAAGCCAATACCACAAAAAGTATGGTGTAGTAAAAGTTTAGTTTGACCGGTGTAGATAGGTGGTGATTTAGCCAGGTTGTCGTAATTCGACTTCTTTAGCCAGGAATATATTTATTTTCACGCAAAATGTATGAATGCTGCGTATAAAATGTCGGTTAAAAAATTGTTCAACAAATTCGTATCTGATCCAATTTTCATTCTAAATCTACTATTTCTGATTCGTTTTATAAAACATGGTTTTGTTCCTGCTTTGATTTCTACCTCTGTTTTGGTATCAAGACTAATTGTATCTATTTCTTACACCCTATTTATTATTCATTTTTCAAAATTCGTAGACTGTCTCTAATATCACTCTGTACCCGTGTAGTACAGTAGGTACATCTGTTAAACAATAAGTTAAGACACTCTAAAACAATATTTAAAATCATTAAATTCATTCCCCTTGTCCCATAAGGTTTGTATTAAACATATACGAGTTGACTTGATTAAATACCACAGTTGAATGTGTGATTAATATTACTTAACACGTCAGTAGATCGGAAAGTGTTTAAGAATACTAGGAAACGTATCGAAGTAAAATGTATTCACAATTAAATTCAAAAGCGTTAAGATTTTCCTTGACGAATTTTTCAAGGATCAAAAATTAATTTGCTGAATTTTCCGACATTCGAGTTTTCAACTAAAAACATCTACCCTGGACAAGAATGGCCGCTAACATATCCGAACTTGTGCGTTCTTCTTCTATCAATTTCTTGTTTCTCTGTCCTGATCGTCTTTCCTTTCCGCATCAATGCGCTCTCACAATAATAGGAGATGAAACATTATGGAGTTCATATAATAATAGACTCGACTTGCAGTGGATCCACTCTTTCTTTTCATAGAATTCGTGCATTTTCAAGAAAAAAAGATTTGCTTTCTCTTCTCCTTCATTCCCCATTCATTCATTCTGAGTCCCAGTGGATGCTTATTTAGCTCAGTCTGCTGGAACGACGTCACTAACATTAAAAAAAACGAAATTGGGGTCCTTGCCTTGACTCGACTGTGAGTTTTAGGTTTATTGGCTTTTCTTGACAAAAGGAAATACTTATTTTCTTCTTTTCTAGGAATTGGCAATTTGGAGATTATCAAGTCTGGACTAAGCAAATTCCCTACGAAGTGTTGTACTGCCGAGTCCAATGGGAAGTCGGGCTCTAGGTCTGAGACGAGGGAGTTTATTGATTCTAGAAACAACTATTTAATATGAGCTCGAACTGTTTGCTCCAGTGCTCTGTTCCTGCTGCTGTTGCTGCTCCATCGGCCCCGGGGCCATTTCCCGAGAAATGAGAAGTGAGCTGGGTTTGTTGCTCAGAAAATAAATAGCTCGAGTTTGCATGCGAGTGTCAGTTGTTTGAGACGGAACTGGAATTGGATTTGGCGTGATGGGTGTCAAGTGCTGGTTCCTGGTGATTCTCCTCTTGTCCGCCACTATTGACCCAAGTTGGTCAGGTTGTCCTGCCCCTCCCGCATTCAAGGACGGAACAGTCCACGTCCTCCCTAATTTCAAAAAACGCCCGGATGGGACCTATCCTGAAAACGCACAGGCCAAAGTGGAGTGCATTTCGGGGTTCAACCTTGTTCGGCCCAACTACGAGTACCAGCTCTGCGTCAAGGGAGAATGGAAGAATAGTGCATCGGAAAGCGCTGCTTGTGGTGAGTAATTTGCTGAAGCTGAGTTTTCAAAATTCATATATTCCATCTGGCACCCACTCTGGCATTGTTCAGGTAGCATTGTCTTACGAGTTCTAACTCACCCCGAAGCGTCAACGAAGGTGCACTGATGACAGTTGCACACCGTATTACTATCACAAATTAATAGTTTGTGTCCCGTGTGTGGCCACTTAATGGCCATTCATAGCTGTAATCGCAAAATTTCCTACACAACACTTTTAGGTAAACATCGGGATAAAATAAAATGATTATTTGCCATGTCTTGACTATCAGATTTTAACTGAATACGAAATGCAAAATTTTCCCCTGTAGCGCTATTTAAGTTTAGCCGACGGCAACAACAAGCAAAAAATTGGTAGGTAGCTGAAGGGGCTTAAATAGTTTGCAAAGATGCCTTAGATTAACTCGTTTAAAGTTGTCGTAGGGAATTGGTGTGCAGAGTTTGTGCTAAAAAATTTAAGTTTCTATACAAATCAACCTTTAAATTGGACTAGACTGTAAATAAGTTACACTGGACCCTCCATCTAGGTATCGAATTTTTCTTAATTCGTGTTAGGTTTGGT
>JAQFYT010000291.1:0-28721 GCA_034694925.1 Ceratophysella denticulata
AGGCGAAAAGTCGAAAGGCGAAAGGACCCGAGGCGAAAAGACCGCGAGGTGAAAAGACCGAGGTGAAAAGACCGGGGGCGAAAAAACCAAGGGGAAACGACCGGACACGGTTTTACAATGTAAACAAAAACATATTCACACATTATGAGGCAGAATTAAAAATCAAATTATTAATTCTTATATATTTTGATGTATCACGGAAAATTTGTACAGTCATTTCAGTGATTCAGATCCTAATTTAATTCGAACATTAGGCAAAAATTCCAGGCAAACCTCGCGTTAATGTGCCTAATTTTACAAACCCGGTGAATTAAATTTACTCCTATAGCGTAATTGGCCGAAGTAAGCTATTCAATTCGCTTTTTTAAAAATAAACTCTTCTGTTGTGCCGAGAAACGGGACGGATAAGGCCACGAGGCGAGAACGGAGAATATTACTTCAGCCTGTTACACAGGTAGTATAGTGGACACGTTTCACAATCAGAAAATAATGTATACCATGAATTTTGAATTATTCGATGTCACCTTTAAGTTTCTCACTTTGGAACTTTGACCATACAAACTTAAAAACTTTGGAAAGCGTATATTTGTGTAGCGACTCGAAACAGATTTTGAAGAATTATACGCCGTTCGAATGTCTTTCCCGCGTGCCCTTTTTGCGCGAGTTCAGCATAGGTACTAGTTTTTTTTTGGGCAAGGGGCATTAAGGTTTCCTACCGAATGGTTAAAGTTGAACTAATTGTATAACACGTGCCACGACTTCTAACTACTTTAACTCATCAGAATTGGTTTAGAGGCGCTATAAACGTAATTTTCCTAAATAATAGTACAGGGCAACCAATACTAAATAATTTTAAAATATATATTTTGGAATTTAAAAATGAACACAAAAATATTTGTTGTAACTACAGTATACTATGTACAAGTCAAGTGTAGTCAAAAATTCGGTTAATCGATAATTTTATAATCAATAATTATCAATTGTGCGACCACTGTCATGTTTCCAATATTTAAGTCTTACTAATTTTGTGCATTATTTTCTTATGTGATAACTGATTAATTCAGATTTACAGATTAAATATTCCAATTCTTGACACATTTTTTCCTGATTCTTAAAATGCTGACTGCCATGCATAGATATATTCAAATTCAAATGCCTTAAATTGTCGGACTGTGATGTGTGCTCCGCAAGAGGCTACTTTTTATCTATAACCTATTTAGCATCCGACGCTACCTGGCGCATTTAAATTTGTTGCATTGGCATTCCCAAAATTGCATTTACACGTTTTCTATTCGACGATAATACCCCTAAAAATTGCCAATAATGTAGCTTATCACACAAACGTTAACTAAAGCACTACAATGGCATAATATTATCAAAATAGCCATAAATGGGAAACACAATACGTGTGCTTCGTTGAGGTGTCAAATCCTGCCAAAGTAGTTTCTAGAGATCATGATCCATAACATGCTTTATAGTATTGGCTGAGCTCCACTCAATCCCGTTCCGTACTGTTGTCGTTCTCGTCCCACAATCGGTAAGATAACTATTCCATCAATCACTGGGCCGAAAACAGTCCCTCGACAATCAAACGTTGTGTATAGACTTTTCTGATTTGCTATCTCTAAAAAACCCAACGTCGGAACTTCGTTCGTGTTCACAGATTAGATTACTGACGCAATTTCCATTCACGCATTGCCTTTTTTACGCTAAAACCCGGTATTTTCCGTCCCTTTATAAGCACATTTGATTTGAGGTAGGTTTATCAGTTCAAAAGAAGGCAAGAATAAAATATTTACTCAATTAACGAAACTTAAAATTTAATAAACCGTTCTGCAATAGTTAATTTATTCATACTACCAGAACTTAAATATAATATTTTGGCATGGAGGCGGAAAGCGTAACATTTGTCCCCTGGGGAGAGATTGACTTGTTCCACAATTTAATGAAACGGTTTGAGATTCAGAAACAAATTGAAAATCCTACAACAGTTTTCGGGAGTATAAATTACAAAACAAAAATTAAACTCCATGGTTCCAACGCAGCAGTCACATTTCAAGGGAATAAAATCCTACCTCAGTCTCGTAATCTTTTCATAGGAGACAACACACCGTTTGGACGCCTTGTTTTGAAACGGAACGAAGCCTACTTTAAAACCCTGGCTACATCCTTAATGAAACGGGGATGGTTGAAAGTGAGTATCTTTGGAGAGTACTGCGGACCAAAAATTCAGAAAGGTGTAGCTCTAGAAAAATTGAAAACGGACATGTTTGCAGTTTTTGCTATAAAAGTAGGAAATGAACTCATTGTTGAACCCACTGAAATCATGGATGTGATGACAATGGGTCAGGAATTGAAAATGAAGCTACCAGGAGACGTATTTGTTCTTCCGTGGGAAACAAACCATGGAAAAGGTTACGATTTTGATTCCAGATGGGAAACAATAGACTACCTTCCTATTGATTTCACTCAGCCGCCTCAGATAGGAATTGAACCGACGCTGGAGGTCATTGAGAAAATTGTGACAGAGACTAATAGGGAAGATGCATGGGTTCGGGAGGTTTTTAAAATTGAAGGTCCAGGTGAAGGCATAGTTCTCTACCCCGTGTCACTAGCTCGGATTTCACCAACGTTACCAGCATTTACAACACTGGAAGAAGAAACTTTCAAAACTTTTGGGTTCAAAGCCAAGGGGGCTGCTCATACATAGAGTGGTTGTGACCAAGAAAAGTGCACAGGTAATAAAATTACTTAAATAATGATTTTCGGATGAAACATTAGTCAAGAACAGATCACAGCGGAAGATGAGAACGCATAGAGCACAGGTGCGAGACAAAGATAATAAAGCGCCGCATAACTACGCAAGCACAAAATGTGTTTGATAGTGTGTAGGAATTTCAGGGCATTGGTTATGCTAATCTACTAATCTGACATGACATCTGATTGATAATACATATATATACTGATCAGAGGTAATTTTATTTTTGAATAGACGAAACCCGAAGTTGCCAATGGTGCGGAAGAATTTGTAAAATTGATTTGCCCGGAGCCGAGATTAATTCAAGGAGCTGGAGAAGTCGGGGGATACAAAAAGGAAAGAATAAAGGCGTTTCTAGACTGGGTGCAAAAAGATGTTCAAAAAGAAGGAAAAGATGAATTGGAGGCTAGCGGATTGCAGTGGAAAGACGTCATCGGTCTGATCTCCAAAAAGGCCCGTGATTGGTACATGATAAAACTAGAGGAACAAACTTAAATCCACTACACTGAATGGAATTAAATAATTATTAATTCAAATTGCTTTAGTTACTAATGCTAATGCATCGTAAATATATTCGTATAAATATTAAAAAATTGGATATATATATATTCGTGCATTGAGAACAAGGAATATTCATCGAGAAGTGGAATTTCGCGCAAAGTCAGCCAAGCTTGCCAGTAGATTTCACTTTAGTCAAAGTTGGTTTGATTACTTAGAAAACGTTGACGCACGAGATTGATACATCCAATATCCTTCTTTCTCAGTAGAAAATTAGATTCTAATACATATTCTAATAAATTATTTAAATATTCTGCAGAGGCGGTTCAGGAATTTTTTCTGGGTCCGCACCCTGCAGCATAAAAAATCTAAGCTTTCGAAAATTTGAGCTACGTTCACCCATTTATTACTAGGAAGGGTTCGGAAGATTAACACGCGCCGAAGGCGTGAGAGAAAGTTGGATTTTTGCATCTATAAATTCAAAATATGAGTTTTATTAATAAGCTTTGAATAATAATTACTAAAATTCCGACTCGGGTAATTAAATTTCGAGTCGGCCAGCCAAAATCTGAGGTCGACTACGACCGACTCGGCCGACTCGCTGGAACCGCCACTGGTATTCTACGGGGTAATAAAAAAAATTTCAAAATTAATTTCCTTGTGCTTCTTACAATTAGCAATTATTTGTCACTGTTTCTATGTTGCTTATCCGCCATTTAATAAAAACTACGGTTTAGCCGAATTAAACCACCTATTTAAATGTATTTTCACAGGGTAATTTGGATGCTTGCTTATTAAGCTTAATACCAAAACCTTGATTACAACCTTAGAATTTTGAAAGCTGTGATACATGAACCTCATTTACCGTTACCACGCCTAAAAATTAAAAATTCTTTCGCCGTTTTTTATCTTACAACTTTTTTTATTTTCCAAGTTCCGCATAAGTTGAGAAAATTTGAAAAAAAAATGAGAATCTATCGTTCAACCGATTTTAAATTATGGGATTATCAATGAAATATACACGTTTTTTTAAATCAAAGTCGAAGTCGTCTGACAAGATCCTGCAAGGTTAAATTATTAATATGATATTTGCATTAAGAAATGTGTATTCAATACTCCGATGTGTTTTAGTTTGTAATGTAATATACGTATTTATGTTCATTGTTCTGTGTAGTTGTGCTTTATGATGATTCGAATAATATCACAATCTGTATTAGTCACAGAGTAGAATTTGTCTCAGATGACAAAAGGACTGGGATATCCAAGAGTTCTTGGTTTCTGGGGACATTGGTGAGTTTAAGACTATGGTTTTTGATTATCTAGTGGAAAAACGTAAAGATATCTGGCTAACTATGTGATTTTACTATAGATTATTGGTGCTATATAGTTATATCAACTAGTGTCTAACTAATGGGAGATCAGCACATGATTCATGATACGGTTATATTTATATGATTTATTGTGAGCATGATAATGTTGTAAATTGGAAGGACACAGTAATAAACCTGAATCAAATCAAATCAAATCAAAATTAAATCTGCGTCATAATCCATGTGGAGACCATTCTGACATTGGAACTTCTGAAGAACAACAGTTGCGGTGACCCGGTGGGTCAACATCGTGGACGAAATGTGTAAACCCATTCCTTCTGTGGAAACCATAGCAAGCGAGTAATCTATTGATCGCTTGGGCATTAGCACAAGTGCTGCAATTTCTGCCCATAATATAACATGGAATAAAATCTATGAATTGATTAAATTTTGAATAATTAAATGCAAGGTTATTCGACGGCAAAAGCGAAGCAATTTTTTTTTATTTGAATCTTGAATTAATTTGAGTTTACCATAAATCTGTCCTTTTAAAGTTTAGCAAATAATTTTTCTGACATTTTAGCACATCGGACTGCTATGTTGCGATTGCGATTCGGATCACATGATGAAAACACGGAGTAGACACACTACCTTAGATAGATCAGAGTGTAACAAATGAATCAAGCGAAAGCAAAATTCGAAGCAAAAAGTCGTAGGTACTAACATCTTTATAAATTTCAACTAAAGTAAGCTTTAAACTAATATGTTAAAAACTCACAACAGAATGAATTTGTATGCATTTGGAACCATTCTGGCATGAGCCTTATTTTAACAGGCATAGCATAATTTTATCCATTGAATCAAACGCCAAGAAATATTAGCCGACACAAGAACCATTACCAATGTTTATTTAGAAGTTAAATAGGTTATTATATACATATTGATATCTAACGTTTTTGATTTGAATAAATTTGTTGAAAACTGCGTGTAAAGAGGTCTTATGATTGGGTTTAACGGTTAAGCTTTGAGGCCGCAGCGTGGGAAACATACTATCTCAGCATTTAATTCTACGAATCCATAAAATAAACAATTCCGAAGTAATAAATAATAAATTATGTCTTTCAGTCTGGCGACGGCAGAGTATGGCGGCGCGAAGTGACACTTTGCTTATCAGTTACCAATTACCAACTCTACGTGCCTCGTTAAAATGTACTTCATCCTCGTCTACTATAAAGCGTTTCATACCAAATTTAGGCATGTCTCAAAGCAAACTTCAATGAGGGGAAACAGGCTTTAGAGGTCGGGGTCGGGGCTCTTCTGGTGACTTGAGCGTTGGACATAAAAAATATCGGATGATCTACTCGTCTTCAATAACCAATCAGATTATATGCCGGCTTATTAAGGCGATTCTCATGTTTTACATTTTAGTGGTATCTCGTAATGCGTTATCTAATGGACAAAACATGGTTCAACTTGTTGAAATTAGATCTCGCAATCAAACTTGTGATATGTCATATGAAATTTCATAACCCATACAGTTAGTTGAGAGATTCAGTTACAATTACGTGATTCAATCCGTATGAAAAGCTTCTGATACAATTTGATAATTTAGAAATTTATATATTTAGCATAACACAGTGTAAGATTATCTAAAAAATCTGACATGCAACTAATTACATGCTGCACAACCTATTTTCATGTACTTTCCAATAAAAAAAAAATATTAATAGTATTGCCAAGAATAATATTTTTTAAAAGCGGAGTATTCATGTACTGAGCCTACTACGAAATTAACAAGACAATAAAATAATGATTAATGCCGTTGCCGCTTATTATGAGTTGGATTTCTAGACTAAACAAAACCAAGGCCAGGAAAATTACCAAGTACGTCTTACTTTACCACCCAGTAGTTGTCCATTGTTCATACTGGAAGTGGCAGTTTTCCGCAGTGTGCTAAGCATACACTACACTACCAATTTTCAATAAGTTAAACCATGTGCTATATTTCGTATCAACTATAGTACATACCAGTTGATACACGAAAATCGATCGATGGAACGCGGAAGCCTGGGAAGAGAATTCCTATGTGTCCATAAGTGTAAACCAGTGTGAATATGTCATTTGGCTATTCTACTTCTTTGTACTAGTACTAAGAAAGCTGATCTTATTCTGACACTATAATACAAGCTCATCAATCAATCAATCAATCAATCTTCCTTCAGCAGATTTTTTGCAGGTCTGGTACCTAGTTTTAGTTTTCAGCTTGGACATTATTATCCAATGTACATTAATGGACTTTAATTTCCAAGCTAAAAACTAATATCCATACATTGCCCAATTGGACAATGCAAGGACTCACTGCTATTCAGATAAAAAATGGCTGAGGTTGGGGCTCGGTCGGGCACGAGGAAACTCGCCTCTCTTATTGGCTTGCCCAATCACAAATCACCTTTATGATGAGTGAGCTGTTTTCAACTTATTGGTTGGTCAGCCTTACTTGCCTGAATGGCTTTATAATACTCCACATACACAAGCCATGCCCAGCACAAACATGATACCGGTTTCGAGTGTCATTGTCCGGTCCGTTGTACATCAATGCCGTAGCAATGTCAAAGCAGCTTTCACGTAATTTTGCTTGACAACTAAAACAAAAGTGCCCTCTCCAAAGCTAATAAATTTGAACCTAAAGAATTAACACCCATAACAGTCAGCTCGAAATTAATAGACGATTGGGTGATCAGCGAGTACCTTTTATGCGGTTTCAACTGTGTAATACTACGTATGGCATCTAGCAATTATGTACCTAATTTGAGTACACTTGTTGAAATCGAAGGGACACTTCAATTTTATTTGAAATTGGAAATTGAACGAAGAATAAATAATTTTTACTAAATCATTCATATTCGCACTTACTGGAAAACTTGATTTACTGTCTACATTACAATAAGCTTCAAGGAACCCAGCATCTGGCAACCTTAAATAATTGCTTAGACTTCCGGCTTCACGCAGTTGAGCCGTGTGTGAATCAATTCACAACGCGTGAGAAATCGAACCTGCCTTTAGTCCTCGGGTTCTGGGTTTAAAGACACATGATAGCATTTCTGGTTAAAGTTCAGACCGGTGGTCAGAAGTCAAAAGGGTTGTCAGCCTTACAGCTTAGGTAGATAGTGCATGGGAAACGGTTTAAGCTCAAAAGTCATCCCTGGTCATAGCCAGGCCAGGCTACAAAGAACACAATAATACATGCCTAGATAAATTGTGCAATAGAAAGTCTCACAAAGTCATCTTAAAATCAGGATTAATGAAATTACGAGTATTTTTATCTGGATCTGAGCTACAGCTAAATACAATAACAGGCGCCAGTATCGGTGACAAAAATCTATCTACCTTGTATTTTCGAAGTGTTATAAATAATACGACGCGGAAGTATAACAATGACAAATATTCTGACAGAGTCATCAGAATTTGCTCGCTCAAAACGAGCTTCCAATTCCTAGGATACTGATAAATGCATACCTATGTACTACCGTGGCGTCCTAATAAAGGCCAAGGGGTTTCTGTTTCTGAATGCCAATGCAAGCCAAGTTGTCTAAATCCTTGAAAGAGGCATCGGCGTCAGGAGAAAGGAAGTACGAGGAAGCTTCACAACAAACCAACAGCCACGCTATGCCAGCCAAAACTATGATCCTGAACAAAAATGTATGGTGAAATGTCACTTGTCGTTAACCCTTTCTTCAGTCTTTATGCTAACACTAGGACCGTGTGATACACCACATTAGTATCGCCCTTATACATATGTACTTTATTAGGAGTTATATAACTGCTTGTCATGACCAAATTATAGTTGTATTGTCTAATGCATACCCCCGAACCCGAAGTTACACAATCCCTATCACTGCACAGCATAGAGGAACAACGCAATCAATCCTAGAATCGAACCCCAATCCTAACAGGAGCGAGTCGAACTTTGGAATTTGGAGGAGCCGGACAACAACGACGGGAAAGTTTCCTTATTTTTTGGGGCAGATTTACCGGTCGACAAAGTAAGTATTTTATCTCTAAATACCAATGTTTGACCAGGAATTATTTTGAAAATCGACTGAAAATTATTATTATCGTATTTGAACGTCGCCTAAGCAGGCACAGGGATTAAAAATCCGCTCGTTTATGGTGAATTTTAAGGAATTGATCCCCAGCGTAACATAATTGTCAAACTTTTTGCACCATATTGCAACAAAGCCTCTGTACTTTCACCTTCAATTAACTTCCATTGAGACGTGCGGCTAAGAAATTCTTACGAAGCACAGGGCAAAAACCTTCGCCGATTGTAAAATAATTCAACACGCGGTGTTATATAGCTCCCTGAAGCCAATCAAGCTTTCACTACTAAATGTTTCAAAACTTCACTTTTTTTTAGTATCACTTTTTCTTTAAAATAATCATCCCCTTAATAATTCACAATTGTAATTTCATATTTTCTGCTGACTTTAACCCGAAGCTCAACATGTCGCCACTTGATGTTGGGCCCAGAAATATTCTACCGGCAAGACCCCGCCTGAATGATGATTTCCTTCAATTGGAATTTGATGAAGCTAGAGGACCGAGACGTCGCCATTACCGACCAATGCGCCGGGGGTCAGTACCACAGCCACTCCTGGAACTCATCACGGGAGATTTCAGAGGGAATTCAAGGGTTCATCATAACCGTAGAGAAGTACGGAAAGCCGGCTTGATTGGTGTCGGAACGTCTATTCTAGTAAGTCAATTTAGTAAAACTAAATAAACAGGCCTCGTCACCGCCATCTTTGGCTCCCCGTACGAAAGCCCTGATACACCAGGAGCCTTGGCTCATTGGTCTGGTCAGCCATGACTAACTAACTACACTTCTCCCGAACCCTTTTCCAACCAGTATTGAATAAATTCTCCGCCACTTTGTTGATCAATGCTGAGACCCCCAAAGTCAGGGACTGAATCCTCGCCAGCACCAAAGTGAAGCCGGAGGCTGGTTGAACGCACTACCCAGTCCTAACCGTGGTACACTGCTGGATGAGAGCCTGACCACCATAGTCTGTAGTCTACGCATACCTTCGTCTCGACCTGTCCCTCTGCCGCCTGCATCGTTGTGGTGGATAGGTCGATGAGTATGAGCTCCCATCATTCTGCCGAACCGTTGCTTGTGGCTCTGCTAAACATCAGGACCTAGACGGGCCTTTCACGCTATATATTCTGAAATATTTACGTTTATTTAAGTTAGTGTATTGGGCTGAATTTTCTTCTCCGGCATAGATGATAGTGTGCTTGTCTAACTTTACCACAATCACACGGCTATCCAAGAGCAAGCGAGACAAGGTACCTCACCTTGCGGTGAATCCCTTGAGCTAAAGAAAGGTGTATTCTTTGGGACGCTACCTGTGATGAAAAATTGGCCATTTCTTACCTCGACGCCACTTCCCATCATCCGGAACGGTCGGTCAATCCCGTATGAACAGAACAAACGGTGGAACTTTCTGGGCTTCGCTCACCTCTACAAGTTCTGCCCCTTCGGAGTCGGGAACCATGGGTACATTCCGCGAGGAGGCGCCCTCGTGAACGACCTCGGCGTTCGATTGCACGCAGGCACTGGAAACCGTGACCCCATGCTTTCCTTGCTCTCCTTGCTCAACGCATTATTTTGCCATACATTGATGTAACCCCACTTGGGTGCCATTAACTAATCTGCATTATACCAAAACGTAAAGAAATATGTAATATATACTTCTATCCGTGGACTCTGTACGAATAAATGATCTTATTGGAAACCTGAATAAAGGATTGTACCTAGGTATATATAAATAAAAAATTTACGGTTTAACTATCAGATTTCCAAACTTTAAATTGGTTAAGCCTATCATCATGTTTTCAATTTTTGCCGTAATGGTAATCTTGCAATGTTTACTGGCGGCTTAATGGATAAACCATTGTACAACAGTAAGGAAATCACTCCAACAGTACCGTTTATAGTAGCCGATGCTATCAGACGCTAACAGCCTTGCTAACCAACTGATGTCCATCATTTTCCATCCAATCAATCAATATCATGCGTAATAGGTTCCGGTCCGGAGCATAAAATTTGCTCAACAGTTAATATCGAGATCGTGGTACCTATCACAGAAGTTCAAAACTTGAGTTTAACTTTGTGACAAATTGTTTAATTGAAAATACGTCATGTTTTCAGGTGGTTTTATTGGTATTTGAGCTTATGGATTTAGCTCTCTTCCCATACGATGAATACATAATACCGTTTCTGGTTGTGGTTTTCATAACCGCATTGTTGGCCATTCGTACGACTCGATGGATCAATTCAGATACTTGCAGGTAAGAAAATGAGTTAGCTGGATTACTTTTGTTCAGAGAACCCACGAAATTAAAATGCATATACTATAATTTTGTTATATTTTGCGTAACGTAATTATGTGGGTTTTTTTTTGCTCCCTTTAGGTGCCGCCAGCATAGAGTGATCCGCACTAGTTTCCTATTTTTCGGCATCCAGGTCTCTGTTCAATTGATAACCATTCTACTGAAAAACCTCAGTACTGCTTATTTGTCAGTGTTATGAACATGTGCAGCGCAAAAAGTAAATGTATCGTACGGCATTCCTGCGTTCTGAAATTCCTTGATTCATGGCTTTAATACCTTATTGTTTATGATGAAAAATGTACTATGACTTACATAGTTGTGCTCATAAAACACCTATTTACTATATTTTATTTAATATTTTACAAAAAGAAGCATGTTTTTGAAGCTTTAGGAATATAAAAGCACGGAATAATAAATATGTACCCTAATAAATCAGTAGGTAAATGTTTAATGCAAAGAGTTCAATCTTCTGTTTCATTCTGGTTTTTTTGGTGTGCGGATATTTGAGCCTCGAAAATTGGTCATATGGGAAAAATAGGTAGGTTTCTACCCGAGAAACGCTGAAAAAAGCAGGAAGGACAATATTGACTCCACTTTATTTTCAATTTCGTAAGGTAAGGGAAGGTTAATCTCGCGCAGTGACTACTAGATGTAATTTTTTAGGTTAGGTTAGGATGATGATCCACAACTCTTTCCGTAGCTTAAACGTCCCCGGCGTAAATACCCTTAGTTATTTAGTTCTGTTGCAAAACGGGTATGTGTTTTAGATACAATAAAAATGAGACATTGAGTTTTACCCAGTTTTACCACAGTCTCTCGATTACACTTCTCGCGCTATTTTCGTGGTTTTACACTGATCTTCAGAAAAATTACTCTCCGAAATGCTTGTGGGTCCTCCGGGCATTTCCAAGAACAAACCTAGCCTGTAGAATAGATCAATCTCGTCCGCCTGCGTTTTAACATAACATGACTAAAATAAAATCTACTATCTTGACATCTTTAGTGCTGAATTCAATTTTCTCAATACCCTTGCCATTTTATATACCTACTTCCTTTTAAGGGAAATATATATATATAAACGTGCAATGAGAAAATAGAATCTGCAATGAAAACGAAGACTTTTGCAATAAGTCTGTATGGCAGTTAATTTGATTTCGGTCAGGTTAGGTTAAAACGTTGGCGGAAGAAATTGATACATTCTAAAGTTTAGGTTAGGTTTTTGAAATACCCAAATGACCAATAACTAACGTAGCCATTAGAATTAAAAATCAATTTTTGTTATTGCAGCATTTTGTTTCTTATTGCAGATTCTATTTTTTCATTGCATCGAAAAATGTCACCCTTACAAAAATTTCGTTCCCGCTCCTTTCTGAAACAGTTTTGAGCTAATCCTAATCTTGGAATTTTGATTTTGCCACAACTTATGTCTGCCTGTAATTGTGAATTAACCTTAAATGTACCTTGGAAATATACAAATGCATATGGTAACGAATAACAAATGGTATGGTATATGCTGGCATTTATTGGTCAATCATAGCCGAGTGGAACCTGAGATTGAGAATCATTTTTTTTGCAAAAACTTGGGGCCCTTTGGAGCTACGGCCATAGATGATAGCATGATTCTCGAGCTGTCAATAAACGTATTGGCCAGGCAGGCTTTTATTTACATTTCCTACCCTGGTCAACGAACGTGTCACACGCTCAAGTAACACCAGTCAGTAAAAAACCATTCTGCACCCACACATTTCACCTCACGTAATCAAACCCATAAAGACAAACGAGTTTCATCTAACAACTATCTATAACAGTGCCAAACGCCACACACACACTTCAGAGAAATTGTCCAACTTGGCCAATCTTGAAGTTCTGATCCGAGTATTCAGGAAACTGAACCTTGCATTGCATTCCATTCGCTGTAAAACGCTGGAAACTATCGGGTTGCATTCCAATTGAGAACCGGTAAGAAATATAGGTGGGTAGTACTAAATATTCATCTAAAATTATTTCATAAGCATCATCACGAAACAATGCATACAACAAAACATGGCTTGGAAACGACAGAAACAAAATGCTAGCCTGTAAAACACAGCCTTGCACCAAAATGTCTTTCGGGGTCGAAAATATGACTCAAAGCTTTGTTGTAAACGTAATCTAACAATAAGTAACTTCCGGCCACATAAACGTTTATTTGTGCATTCTATTGTCTATTCTATTCGGTCTATGTCAGTCTATTCTTGGCGCCATATGTTTCTTTCCAAAACAATTTATTATCCTAACGATATTAATTTATCGCTTCCGACGTTTTTTTTATTTAAGCCTGAAATCAAGATGCCGCCACCTTGCACTGAACGGGAGTGGCAAATGACCGCTGTGGTAAGTGAATGTTTTTCTAATTTTTTTTTTGCAGTAATAATATACCGAGATTATCGAACACTCTTAAGAAACAGCTACTACGTAGATTATATATATTTAGTAAACACAATTTTCTGATAACTTTGGTAAGATTCGACGACAATATGAATGTATATCTGTATGTGCAGTATTCAGTCGACAGTTGTCTCGTTGAGCGAAATAATCGAGTCACACCTATTCGATATATGTATGTATGGTTACGGAGTGTGGTAACTTTGCTGCTTGAGCCTCAATCGGGCCTATTGCAGACTTCTCATTGGCACAAAATGCAGTGAATGTTGTGATTAAGGCTAGTAATCCTCCAGTCTCGAGCTCATCCAGAATTGGTAATTTTAGCTAATAAGCACAACCCGCACAGGTTTATACGTCCAACTCGACTATAAGTCTCCAAATTGACCCGGCTGATACGACGACGTTGAAATGCCAAAAGCTAAGATTAACAAAAGCCGGTCAAAGATATTACCCGTAGTTATTCGTATTCATGCGAGACCTTGACATTGGTCTGTTATGTCGGATTAATTAAGCTTGCTCTCAGGGACAGGCTTTGATTAAGCAGGTTATTGGCTAACCAACGACGTTTCGCAGGAGTCATTTGGACGAATATAACTCGAGTTGGGCGTCAACAATAAAGCTGTGACCGGTGGTGTCCATAAGCTAACATTATAAATATGGCGCGAGTTGTTACTCCTGTCGAACTACCTTAAGCGGAATTAGGTCTTGGGTAAACGCAGATAGACCAATTATTCTATTACAATTGCTCTTCAATAGTCATAATGAATCTAACATAGGTACAATTTTGGTTAGCAACATTAGGATTTTAATTTTATTCATTTGAAGTTATTTCTAATAGTACTAACACTAAGACATTTTTATAACACACCTAAACAATTAAATCTTGTAGGCACTTTGCATAATTCTACTTTTTGCGGTATGGACTGGGGTTCCGGAAGATGAAAAGACGATTCGTTGGGCTGCATTGTTTTTGATGACCGGATTTTTAGCTGGATTCGTGTTCTTGGTCACTCGGCGAATGACGATTGGAATGTAAGTAAAACCGTACTAGCCCATAGTGTTTCATATGGATTGGGTATTTTTTACCAAAATTACAATGTCATTTATTTTGTTACATATTAATAGGACATTGCAGAAAACAATAATGTTTAACATAATGGGGATGATTTTCTGCCTTTCTCTCGGTGTATTGGTTTGGTCAGTTTACGTTTCCGAAGAATACAAGTCTGCTGCTAATAAAACAGTTTCAGAGGAACAAATAAAGGAATATATCGATCAGCCGATAACGGATCTCCAATCTAACACTGCGCAAGTCGATAATACTAATAACATGACATAAATGGCTAAGGCCTGCCTTTAAAGTGGCCTTAAATAGTTGTATTCTTGATCCTAAGTCACGAATTTTGAACTTCAACGCATTTGCATAACCTGATGCAGTAAAATAAAAGAAACATTCGTTCATAGTTGATATATGCTACCGTAGACTGGAGAAAGTATACTTTCACCCCCAGGTAACTCAATTTACTAGTCAAACGTGTCCCCAGAAAGCTTGAATGATCTTCTTTCCTAATGCTACCACTGACAGAACCATCACGCTACAAGCTACTTACAACATTGGTACTAATATTACCGATGGTGGATTTTATAAGTAGGTGAGGAAGTGTGTAGGTATTTGCATAATAGCGACTTAAAGAACGACTGCAATAAACGTCATTGAAAGATGTATAAAGCTCATGTATTCCATCAATCTTAAAACAGAACACCCAAGCACAAATTAAGAAAACCTACCTACTCACTTTCCTGGATTCCGAGCTAAGTAGCGGTACATGGGCCAAAAAGTATAAAAACTGGGGTCAGAGGAAACCCGGATGGCATTTCAGATTCAGCTAGCCTAGCATTTTTCTAAACGTCGTAAAACCCCAAATAAGCCCATTCTGGGCTAATTTAAATTAATAAATTTGTGATATCTCACAAAACTATCCCCAATGGGGAAATATCGTAACACAGATATTCATCCGAAACATGTTTTATTTTTTGCACTTCTACTTTTGAGCACTGGGTTGGTCCAAATGGGATTGACAGAGCAGGCATCAGGTATGGAAATATACAGTATTCAAATTTTCAGATTCAACTTTGTGACGTATCGAATGAATAAGTGGTTAAAATATTGACCGAATTGTAACAATTATTTCAGATATGAGCTTGAGCTCCACGGTGTGCAATGCATTGAGTGAACGGCATGAATGCGTCTGGACGGGCTGCGTTCGAAGTGACTGGTCATCAGGAGCCCATGGCTGCGGTACGGAGTCAATTCTGTGCGGAAATCCCGACAGTTGTCCTGGCGGTTGGCAGTACAGATGTTGTGACATTGGGGCTGAGCTGAATGTGATGCTGTCCAGTGCCGGTCGGAGTATTGGAAAGAGGTCGTCAGCTGCTCCCAACAGCAGTGGGACGGCTACAACGCGGCAATTGGCGCTATTGAAACGTATAATTAATAACCGGAAAACGTTCCAGCGTTCATCGAAGAAACCCTTGCAACAACAGAATAAACCAGCTGATGGGGCAGTAATATCCCAAGCTGTCAACCCAGATAACTCAATGGGAAATGATGTTTTTCCTACTGATCTTGATCTGGAATATGATAAATAACTGAAATGTGGTAACAATTCTCTGAAGTTCCTACTTCATTAATGCTTTTAATGCTACCTAGCTTGACCTGTATCGTTGTACCTGAGAGCAACTGATTGATACCAATGCGACACTGTACACTACTGTAACGCCAAGTACCTTGACACGAGGAATAATCCCAAAGCTATCTTAATTGATCTTCATTATTCATGAAATAAATGCAACTGGCCTCCAAGAGGCTACAAAAATTCTGTTTCCGATTACATTTTTTATTTGCAGTAGCAAACCGTTCGAAGCCATCCAAAATAATTTCGAAAAAATCCTAGACAAGTACTGTAATTTCCATGATCATTCAGTCTCTGTATATCACCCACTAAAACAAACTCAGAATCTTCCTCACGAGAACTTAGAAATTGACGCTTGAGAACAGCGCTAAAAATATAATGACTTGGTAGTACTTGAAACTCAATTTCATAGAGTAATTCTCCGTAGTCATTCCTTTGCACTTTTCCGTACATGACCTTCATCAAATCCAGTGTATGGCATTGTTTGAAGTCTTCCAACTCCCGGTTCATATAATCAAGAGTGACGCTCACGGCGAGGATTATGTTAATGTCCTCGGTAGATCTGTTAGTATCGGGCAAATCTTGACATAAGCAGTAATCTTTGGACACCGACGCCATTTCGCAGGTTCTGCCTAACGGAATTGGTCGAAACAGGCTGGTTCCTGGTTGATTTTCAAGAGCATCAGGTTTCTGTGACTTTTTCAAAGCCACATTTGAAATTGAATCCAGATTCAACAAATCATTAAGCGTTTTATGAAAGTCAAAGGGCGTAGTGAGTCCCCTTGAATTTCGATATAAATTTCCCATTGCTTCAGAATAATTCCCGAACCAAGCTGGGAAAACCATGTACAGCATGGGATTCCGTGCTTCCACTAAACCATCTGCGCTTCGTGAATAGTCGGAATCCACCATTCCACGATCCGAAGTTAGGATAAGGACCGTATTATTCAAAAGCCAGTTGGCTTGTAATTCTTTCAGCATTTCAAGCAAAACATTATCCCAATATTTGGCATAGGACAGCTCAAAATCGGTTGTAAGGCTGGACCAGGCATGATGGTAGTAAGGTGTTTCATTCAGCTTCTTTGCGACTTCAATGATCCGATCTGCAATGCGATTTGGCATGAACTGATTTTCAAAACAGCCAAACGCTGTGCCAGCATCAGGGCAGGTTTGGTAAAAGGCTGATAGAGCCTCGGAATTATCATAGTGTGTTGAATGTTGCAGAATACGATTTGGTCGATCTTGAGTCAGAATTGTTCGATATCCTTTGTCCGCATACTTATCCCAAATGAACTGGCATTCACGTTGCTTCGTTTCTCCAAACGACAAGTAACAGCCGTCAATTACGGGATCAAAATTATCGGTACTATGACTTCCAACAGAATTATATCCTGTGAATTCAACCGCAGATAGGTTCCACATAAGGAAATCCCGAGTTTTCGGTAAGAAGCGTTGAAAATTCGTATAAGACAGGCTTTCAAGACCCAGATATATTACGCTTAAGTAATCCGTCCCATTGGGAAATGATTCCTTCGCTGTTTCAATAGCTGCTTTTTCGAGCGTTTCGTTGAGTCGAATAAAATCAAAAATGCCATTATACGCCAACTTTCCGCTGTCTTTGTACGTGCATTGGACGATGATGTTTTTATAGTCATCATTAATTGGAACTTGGTCAACTATTTCCTTGATATCGATTTGCTGTGCTACTGAGATTTCTCTGCAATACAAAACCAAATTCATGGTTATTCCCACGCGGGCATGAGGGATATTGAATTAAGAACGCTTACACGTGCCCATTGAATATTTTGAATGGAAGATAATAGCACTCCACCTTATGCCAGTGTGGAGACGTTTCTTGTAACCTAATAAGTTTCGATTGCAAATTCGTGGTGAACCATTCCAAAGTAAACAGACAGGATGGCTGCCGTAACTGCTTTCTTTCGACCTGTCGCTGAATTAATTTTAATGCTGTTTCTTTGTATGGATATATTTGAGGAATTTTACAGGTTCTATGTGGACCATTTTCGTATTCGTCCGTTTCCTCGAAATATAACTCTAGAATAAAATCAATTCAATACAGTGTTGCCTGAAGTTGCATACATATTGTTTACAAGTTACCGGACTTACTCTTAGCGTGTTCTAAATTCCAAATATCTTCTTCATCAAAGTCATAATTCCAGACGTCAAGAAATTTTATATGACCAAATTCCGTGTCTTCCCTGCTGTTACGATAGACGAAAGCTAACATCACGATTACGACGACCAATAGAAAACAGCACAATAGAAGCTTCATTGATTTTCGGTAGATTGGTTTACGGAATCCAGTTCCAATGCCCATTTTAGTGGGGCGAATATTTCCACTGGGAACTAGTGAATCAGAAATAGTCCGGACACGAGTACGAGGAGTTTGTGATGAACTTGCTTGAAAATGTTGACCGGTTCCGCTATGCCAGGCGTACATGGGGTTTATCAAGAGTTTCAATAACGTAAATAGGTTTGTTTAAATCGATTTGTTAATGTCCAAATTGAATGACAGCTCTGCGAATCCTTAACCCAGAAATATCTCAGATGTTACAAAAGCGTAGAAGTACTGTATTTAAGTCAATCGCGTAACTCCAACAACTGAATAAATTTTCAGCTGTTCTTGAGTTACCACAATTAAGCCTTTACCTTGTCAGGCAATCTATTTTTCATTCGGATTTTCATTATTTGCATAGCTGCTGTGGCTGCTCGCTTACCTTGTTGATGGAATTACATAATTTCAATTCAAAATAGGTAGATGGACGTTTTATTACGATAAGCAAAAATCTGCTAAATTGAAATCCTTATACCTATTGGCTAATCCATACAAATCAAACCAATTCAGATACGAACGGCGGCATACGGTATTAGTTAACCGTTGTATGTTGTATGTGCCTTATGCTACATGTAAACCTTTATTCGGGCTTCCAGTTATAACAGAGGAGTCACTTTCGATAATGTAAATCATTCCGATGACTGCATGGTAGACTAACAATGTGTACCCCTATATCAAGCGATCAGAAGTACTCTGGGTTTATTTCAAATAGAACCTCTTATCAGCAATCCCACCCACGTTGCCCGTGTGAAGGGCATGGACGACTTGGGTGGTATTTAGATAAGAGGTTCCATTTGAAATAAACCTAGAGTAGACCTTTTGAATATTGAATTCACTGTACGTTCTCCACCAAGCTGCCCACTGAATTTGCGATCCTTCAGATTCACATGTACCGAAATGGTCTTTAGCCTTGCGGATCGTTGACCGTCAAATCAGAGACTTGAATACATATAGGAATACCAGAGTTTTTCATCTGGCTGCAACTGCCGTACGAATAGGAATTTTATGACCTGTTGAATTCGATTTTTGTGTTTTACCGCATGAAATTTAATGGAGTTATAGCAATATTGAATAAATGCTCTGGTATTGGTCTACTTAATCAAACTCATGATCTTTAATATGCAAGTGTGGAGTGCTATTTGACGTTAAGTGGTTGACAGGATCGAACGGCTCAATTGCAATTCAGGCCTGCAATGTGCGGAGTTGAAAGATATGAATTTGCGTCCGCCATAGAAAATCCCTTTTAAAGCGCGTCGAGGTTGTATCATATTCTTAAATTTGGAAAATTCTTTGAAGAAATGTCTAAGCGAAAGAAAAATGATAATCTGCTGAGGCAGCAGGTAGTATTCAATCATTTTGACGTCTCAATTAAAACACCTAGTGTTGCTACTGCCAGATTCTCGAGTCTGGTTTGCACTAACATTAAATAATTGAATGTTTTTTGCTGTATTCATTGCTTGATGTTTTTTGCAATGGGTCTAATTTGTGGCCAAATGAGACGAGTCGACTTCTATCAATAGTACATAGTTATACGCTCATTCTTCCTAACAAACATTCATAAATACATTGATGTTATTAGTTGAATACATTACCTCCGCAATATTTTTGAACTCATGGAATTTATTTATAGATGATGAGCATAGTGCATTGGACTTTGAAGATTAAGTAAATATACAAATTATAATGCAGGAATGTGGACCATCAAATCATAATCATCAAAGCATTTGCTTGCAACGAGTAAATCCTGGGTAGGTCCAAAATGTACTGTGGCTATTAACATGTATGTATAAGATATGAATTGATGTAGGTTCAAATTTTGTACATACATACAAGCGGAAAATACACAAGATCCGATTGGGGGTCTTCAGCATTTATTTTTAGTACTCTTATATTCAAGATCATAAAATTATTTTTGCCTTAGGACAATTTGGATCTGGCATTGATGTGTTTAAATCCAACTAGGTACTGTATTGTAGATTCTTGCATTGAGAATTCCATCAAAGCCCTTCTGTGTCAGAAAGGTTATTCAATAATAATAATAATACCTACGCTGTAGGCAAATTAAAACTACCCGTCACCATAGCATAGCTCAGCGTCAGTGTCTTGTCCGCTTGAGTACAACAACCACTGGTCCAAAGTCCACAACAACAGGTTCATCCATAGAGGTATGATCTGTTAATAGTAGACTAATATTAACAGATCATACCTCTATAGGTTCATCAAACAATAGATACCTATGCTATACTAAAGAGTAAGCTACAAGGAAAAACTAACCATTATTGCAGTGATGTATTAACTATGTATATTTATAGTTGTGTTTAAGTATGGGAACGTTGCAATTTCAATATGTGCTAAAATATTGCAAATAAATCAAGTTTATATACCTATGCTGGTTTTGAGATTTATTCGATTGTGAATAAATTGCCAGCTACGCTATATATTTTAGTTTAGACACCCCATATAATATTTTGCACAGAAACTCATTTACTATTTATGAGAGATTTCGTTTAATTGACACTTATTCTATCAAAAGCACGTTCTTGATATTCGGTTTTATTATAAATTGTCACTCCCAGACTTACTGGTCAATTCATTTGAACGTAATTGTATCTCTGACTGCGAATAATGTATCTCAGCTATTCAGGCGTTTCAATATATGCTATTTACTCAAATTTTCCAACCAATCGAGCCGTGTGCCAGTTACTGTCATGCCACGCTCGAAATACATGCAAATCTTCTTCATAGACTCATCATATAAAGACGATTATGAAGATGAACTTGATCTTGACTTACTACACTAGCCTAACATAGCATGGCACTCGTTTGTCACAAGCACAAGTCATAAAACATACGATTTATCCCAACTTCATACCACCACAATATAGGCATTTGCTACCACGCGTTTTTCTTGTTTCCTACCTTGCAAAAAATTGCAAAGCCTAAGCATTCATATAAAAGTAGAACACGGGTCTTGGTTATGGTTAGTAGGCAACTTGGTCATACACGTTCTCTGTAAAGTTTTTTTTTCATTGGAATCAGATGTATACCGTAATAATTACAATAATAGCATAGGACATAGGTGAGCTTAGCACGTACAGCTTCCGGCGGTACAAAAAATAAAGAGAAACTCTTTTCGCAGTATTGTTGATTGTTGAGAGTTGAGACTAAAGCTATTCGTTTCTTCTGACAATCCACATCCACGTCCACACAGTACTAGTCCTCATTTTCCTGTGTTTGCTTCAGTAATAAGTGGGCAAACGAGTCTTTTGCATTGTTAGCATTTTGCATTCGCATTACAGTTGAGGTTTTTGGGCTTTCTTACTTTAGTGTCTTAAAGATTTCATCACTCCGGCGTGTAGTTTCTTGTTATCCAGAATGTCAACAAAAAATTCAAAAGAGCTTCTGATCGGTCCAGCTTCGGCTGATTGGGTCAAACTGTTGGAAGGGAATCATAATAGCCCTAAAACTAAAGTGTCTCAAGCTAAATTCTTCGTCTGGGGAGGAGATTGGACTCGCTCCGTCCTCAAAGTACAGTTGACCTCAATTTGTCTGTTGGCCTGGCTAGTGGTGAGTTTTCGATGAACAAATTGACAAATTTTAGCAAAACCTTTGCACGACTACTTAAATATATGTTTTTAAAACTAACAAATTGTTTTTTAGTGTTTTATTGTGACACTCAGGCTAAGATTATATTAATGGCATTAACGTGAAGAAAACGCCATGCAAATGTAAATTCACGTGTAGAAACAAGGCAGCATTAAAGTCTATAAATTTAAAATTTTAAGGTGGCCGTATATGGATCATATTTACCGGTGAAGACAACGCTGAGCAGTGACCTCGTTCCTTTGTGGGCATTGTGGGTCGTAGCAATGTACACCCTGAGCATTTGTATTGGATTTTCATTCCACTATTATCCATCCATTTTTGGGTTAGTTAACACTGTTAATAAATATCTTACATATTTAAGCATTTTAAGTATACTACATTATTAGCGTGTAAATGTTTCAAACCTTAAGCAGTCTAATACTGCTGTATTTGTGTGAGCATTACTTTAAAAGAAATAACATATATTTTGCTCGCAAGACGCCATTCGATTTTCTTCTTGATACGCGAATTTCGTATACGCGGATAAACAGCTCCTGCAGCAATCGAAGAAAAATCCAAACCGGCTTCTTTCTTAACAACAGCGTGGGAGATTTTCCTATTCTAAACCCTTTTTTTACCGCATTAAATTACAGGAAAAATTAGTTGCTTGTTGCGATGTTTTCTAATCATTCATATTCTGGGTCTAATTTTCCCATTACAATTATATACAATATCTATATTTTGTGTACAAATTTGACTATCCCAGTATGGTTCATAGTGTTATTCACTGGAAAGCCAGTTACAGCGGGTACAGCATTAGACGAAACTCTGCGCCTAATCTCGTGGGAGTAGAAATTTTCACAAAAACTAATGAGGGAACTTGGAAGATCATTATTGCGTAGCATTTTTAATGATAAAATATAATTGTAATGCCTCTGGAACTGGAACGCATAATTACGAGCGATAGCAATCAAATTCTACAATTATTACAATGTTGGCAACGTGTACAAAATGCAGGCTGCGGGCTGTGTACCTATATAATGTCCCACATAATACAGACGGACGCCAATTCATCACTTGCAACTTGCAACACGTCTGGAGTTAATTCAAATTGATGACGAAGCGTTAATGAAGACTGACAGTAATTGCTCATTCTATATAATACATATATGTTCTTAGAATTGGTGTCTCCGCAACCCTACAATTGATGACATTGGCCTTCTCTGGCTATTTTGAGCTCATCAGCCTTGCAGCCCTGGACCAGCATGGCCGATTGGACAAGAATGATGTTACGAGTAAGCTGACACGAGTCACTTATATTAATTGTATTTCTTAAAGCTAAATTCAATGAATAACTTTCACCCTCACAAGGTTAAAGGTTAACTATGAAGGTGCATAGATATGAGAACAATATTGCAAGCGTATCGAATATTGCTCATAAATCGAGACCGTTACTTTGAGATTTAATTTAATTGCAAAACTTCAAATCCAAATGACAGAATAGTTTTCAACTTCGTACAGTAGTAGATACTTGAATATATACCCATATCGAAATTGAACAATTATTGGTTATCGGAATATAGGTTTCATATTTAAATTTTCAAATGTTGCAGGCTAGTCAGAATCAGTGTACAATATTTAAATCTCGATCTTAATTTTACTTTATTGATTAATTAATTAAATGTTTCTTTAGTGAAACATTTCCTTATTGTCCCCGTTATCTTTTCACAACAAATCGTTAGCGCAAAATGGACTATAAGGTAATATGCAGCATTAACATGTCGATTATGCTAATTCATGCATTGTTTTTTATCTGACGAGCGATTTAATGATTTTAAATTGACAAGCACTTGACTTAACATTACAGTGGAATATGTTTTGTTGTCATACTCGGACCACAACTTTGAACTTTTGTAATATCCCGAGCGATTTCTAAATATGTATAAATATTATTGCATGAAACGTTCATCGGTAATTGTTAACTGTGAACGGACTAAAATTCTCTAATTCTTATGCACAGGAATTTGGGGAGCCCAGCTATACTCCGGAATTCTGGCAGTTAATGCAGGGGTCGTGTTGACATCCTTTGCCCTCATCGTCACATCATTCCGAGATCTCTGTGGTGGACATGTGAGGCGTCGGTTGATGAATGTGGTCTGAATGTAGCTGCAGCAGCTTATCAATGCCTCGCGTATTTATTACACTTTGATTTGCATTGCAATCACTGTTTCCATTTATTACGATATGTTCATTGTTACATATATATCCTGTTATTAAACATATTTTAGAATGTAAGGCACAATAAGGCTTCAACTCACATGGAGCTACAATATAGATTTACAAATTCAGGCCTCTGTTCTCATTGACTTTCTCAAAATCATTTTCTTAAATACTTACATTAATACAAAAATAAGTTGAGATTATTCCTAAAATACCTTAAACACAATTAAAGTGAGTATTTCTAAGTACCTGCTGTATTATAGGAACGACGAAGAGATTTCGAGAGCGTCTAATAAATAACATACAGGAATACGTACAATTCCGATGTTATAGTCATCTAAAAAAACGTTGTAAGGCACAGGTTTGACGGCTCTTTTAAATTGCATAATACTTTGACTACCTATGTACTTAATTTTACGTAGCTTGGTATCACACGTCGGGACTTTCGAAGTGTCCAGCTGTCAAAGCTACACACTACATTAATCTATGGATTTTATTTCTTACAAAATTCGTATTTTGCCTATACGCTTACGTATCTGAGCCAGACTATTTGAGTATCCATGAGAAGAAAAAGGACTCTGAGATTTCTTGCCGCCGCTCATCAGCCGGGACCGGATGTGGTTTACAATGAAATCGGCAGAACGGTGTCAATTCCCGACCCGTCTTACCACTGAAAACTGCTTTGAGACACACGTAGTCCCCATAATTCTCTTCTGACGTGGGCGGAATTTGACAAATACTTGTTTCAACACAATTCTGAAACTCTTCTTCTGTAAGCGGGAAAATGCTTGACCCTGAAGAAGTTTCCACAATACCCTTGGTCGGGTAATCAAAGTAGCAGGTACCCATGTCTGTCTCAAAACTGAAACTACCCACTGGGAAGTTGTAGAGCTGAAAATCCTGATTCTTGGGTTTGGCCGGTACGTCGACCTGGAACTTGAACTCTCCGTCCTGGATAGTACATTCGGTTAAAGCAAGTTTCTTGTATTCCGCCAGGTTCGAGATTGGGATAGCGGGTTCGAGGCCTTTACGACTCAATTCTGGCATCATGTCGTGAATCTTTTGTACGATGTCGTCGTCGGATAGAATAAGGCCCCATTTGAGCTTGTTACAGAGTTTGGGCAGATACCCTGTTTCCGTGTCCGTCAGCATCCCTACTTGTGACACGAGGTCTTCGCTGAGTTCAATGCTAAGGCCATTGTTGAAGAGAATGGTCAGGACGACCAAGAGCAATATCGAGGGTCGTCCCATACTGGTGTTCGTATAACTAAAATTCAAAAAAGAAAACAACCAATAAATTACTACATGCTTCAAAAATTTAATTTCACTTTTATAAGGAAAATTTCGCGTCGATTTTGGTTTAAGCTTCCTCAAAAATGAGATGCAGAAGCAGAAAGTCAAACAATTTTTTGGCTCCACTGAAATTAACCCAAAAATCGTTTATTCCTATTTCGTTCGTATTGGTTGTTCGTGTGCCTAACCGAAATATAACGTCTGGAAAATCGGGCCTTTACCCGAGGTGGAATACCTACCTTGTAGATATTGATATTATTTCCTGTGGTATATTCATATTTATATTTGATAACACGAAATTGTTTTCACAAAGAACTAATTTGTAACCGTAAACAGTAACCAGCTTGGAGCAACTACGCAAGGCAACGCGTTTTCGTCGGTAGTAAATTATCAGCACTTGAACAAGCAGAAGTTTGAATGAGTTAATGCGGAAGGTCATTTGAAATAAATATTCAAGCAAATTGCCTTGTAGATGCATCCATAGTTCTCATGTTAAATTAGAGATTCACCAGCAGAGCTTTACATTCAATTCAGGCAGGTGTATTGTTTGGTTGGCGTCGAACTAAGTAAATAACAAGTAATATTTTCCTTGTGATAAGCTATGTTGTGTGTTATGAAATGCCTACATACCGCACCGACTTCGTGATGAAGCAAAGATGAGATTATAATGACCGATAAAAATTAGACGAATGCGCAATTCAAAACCCATAGCTAAGGAACTAATTATTAATTATTAAGGCTATTCTCTGGTTTGAATTTAAACGGTATCTTGAAATCTTATTCAATGGGCACACCATGCTCCAATGCACAAGATATTGATTGAGTCATGTAATCTCATGTATTCCTAGCAATTAACACGGTATTTAGATTACCAACTGCATATTACTCAACAGTAAACCCACTAAAATTCAAAACATAAGAAAAGCTTTAAAATAAAAATCGAAATAGATAAAAATGTTACCGTAAAAATCGTTGTAGAATGCAGTAAGTAAATATTTTCCCACGTGATCTTATGATGGAACTATGCGTTGAACCTGCAGCTGGGATAGATTCAGGAATAAACGTCTTCTCAAGTTTAGGTTTGGAGTTACGCCAGGAAATGAAAAATCTTTTAGAGTATTTTTCTTTTAGACTCGAGGACGAATTATCTTCTTCGTTTGCTCTTGTTTGTCGTCTTACATAAGTTTGTGAGTTGACTGCTAATGGAGAGAGCTCTGTTCTCTGGACTTAATAACACTAGACTAAAAGCCCTCAAAATCATATCATTAAAGAAAGACTACGAAAGACGATGAAGGATGAAGGAGACGGAAGAAGGCAAAGGAAATCTATATCAACAAAACGTAATATATACGAGACAGGAGGTTTTCTTATACATTCACAATTCACTTCGTCCAGAAGATCTTATATACGTAATAGAAAGAGGCATATCAAACTAATCTTAAGCTTTCCGTGTGTCTACGCACCATAATATAATGCAATTCAATGGAAAATATGAATGGTCCGGGCTTGAGCTTTCCACCACCATACCACCACGGAACAATAAGTACCCTACCCTATTTTGAGGGTGAAGGGTGAGCACTGAGGCCTTGAAGGGTGTAAACTGGGGTTATAACAAAGTTCGAAGTAGGTACTCTCGAATCCCTAACTTGAAAAAGCTTACAAAAGATGGAAATCGAGCCGAAAGTCCAAAACATCCCAAATTCATAAACGCTTGCATGCGCTTAACAGTATGCAATATGCAATGCAAGTTGTTTGCATTTGACAGAATTATGAAATTTAAGCATCTACTTACGACAATTTGGAACACGTAATTCTGCGAAGCTACACTAGTTATGATTAACTAGCCTGTGTGGCCATGGCAACCATGGCCCGTCGCGTTTTCGCCTGTACTTGTTTATTTTTATGTTTACTACCTCCTTGAAAATATCGAAAAATTTGAATTCCAAAGAATTGAATAATCAGATACAGGCCGCGAGTGAGCCAGTGAGCTTCACTTTAGGATTTCATATTTTTACATTCTTGCAATTAGTGTTGTTGTGGAGATTAGAGGTTCGCGCCGTTGAGTTGTTGATTTCACTGGTTTTGCCTTATGAGAGACGTGTGATCTATTAAGCGGAAGCTAGTTGGCTGGTCGATCGTATTGTTTCCGGCCCATTTAGACCTTGAGGGGAGGCCAGACTTGTGTATTCCCGACACTATTAGAAAGTGGGGTTTCGGGGGTGGGCAATTAAGCTCGTTATATAAGGAGATGTTCGATTATTTGTCATTTTATATCAATTATAGCCTGAAGATGAAATAATGAAACGCGTCGCTACTAATAAAAGACAATTCGACACAATTTGGATTTGAGGTGGCTCATTTTTTTGCAGCGTGAACATCTTGATGAATAAAGTTAGTGTTTGTGGATTTTGAACAACGAGAAAGTAGAACTGCCAAAGAACGTGAGCTTGATTCACATCTTGAGTAGAAGGGTAAATAAATCGTTGCAAAAAATGAGCTTCATTAAGATGTTTTGTAGCAGTTAAATAGCATAAATACAGATAATAGTAGTTTCTAATTTGATTTCAAAATACTGACAGACTGAATGTGGACACACAGTCTTTATTTCCTTTAAAAATCTCAGCTTCGTTCATTACGCTATGAATGTGAAACGAGAGGCACTTGCGATTATAAGTTAATCGGCTTAAATAGATATATCAACTTTAGAATCTAGAATCGAAAATAAGTTTGCAAGCTTTATTTGTTGTTATAACTAAGCTTTTATCAAATGTACAGGATAAACAGAGCTTTACTTAGGTACCTAAAAATTTTGATTTGGTATATTTGAATTGGTGCAAATGTATTTGTCCCGACTTAAGTATATCAAAACCGGTTTTAGTGTATTCGTACCGGTTCAAATATGCATGTATTCGTGCAAATGGATTTATATCGGTGCAAATGTATTCGAACCGGTACAATTGTATTTGTACCACAAATTCAAAGAAACCGCAATACGTATGTACGATGTTGAAGTAAATAAGTGATGCAACAAGAAGACAGTCATAAATATGCCGATACGAAGTTAATTTCACTCCTGTTTCTAAACGTCTGAAGCAATAATTCTCTTGGATTATTTAAGGGGTATATTTAATGCGGCACTGAGAATCATGAATTTGGCATCAGAAAATCATGGATTGGCACTGACTTTG
>JAQFYT010000292.1:0-28708 GCA_034694925.1 Ceratophysella denticulata
GGGATCTCCCAGGATATGGGGGGCAAGCAAGAGTCTATGTTAGGCTGTTCATTTAGCCCACCATCGCCTCGTTCATGCATCATGTGTATTTATGTCAGTCTGTATGTAGGTATTTATTCTTCCTAAACACGGTGAAGCTAAATACAGTATACGAATGCTTTAAAGTATATTATATTGAATTTGTCAAAAATTTTGGGCATTTTGATTTTAGTTTAACGGAAGTTTTGGTAACGTCTCTGACAGGGTGCTTCTTGCTTCTGATTACATGAGGAATTGAAGCATGTGCTCCACTTCGCCTTCGACAGCCGGACGCTCTGTAACCCAAGCACTGATCTGCGGAACAGCATACACAGCGGCGTAGTGCGTAGCAAGTTTGGGGAATTGCTCCAGAGCCTTCTGAACCTCATCCTCTCCCACCAAGTTTCCAATGAATTCCAAAGTGTAGGCAACCACGATGTCAGCCCAAGTGAGCCTCGTTCCCACCAACCACCCGCCACCATTTTGCACCAATTTATTCTCCAAGTTTCCCAAGAAGACAGGCATGAGCTGGGTTTGGAACCGAGCCATGTGGATTGCACTGTTGGCCGTGTCATGCGTTTTCTGGAACACCAGGATAATCACGGCGCTTCGGAGAGCAAACAAGTCTTCGACGACCTGTAAATAAGAGAGCACTTAGTTAAGAATATTGCGAAGCAATATCTATGTATTATAAGTCATAGGTATTAAAGGTGATTGACCTTGTCACAGTTGACTGCATCAAATTCTGAGGCTCCCATCAGGTCAAACTTCCGAGCGAGGTAGCGACACAGGGAAATCTCATTGCCCCATACCCCGGACTTCTGCATGGCCTGGTCCCCAACATGGAGAATCGGCAAGGATGACTTCAGAAATTCTAACCAATACGAGTACAGTGTAAAGTATACATATAGCGTGAGATTCTGGTTTAATATTTAAATATTGATACCCATCAGTTGACCACCAATTTTCTTACCAAATTTCGAGTTGTGTCCATCGGCCAATCGCAAAATTCCATCTTCGTCCAGACGAATGTCCTCAAACGGAACTTCAGCAACTTTGAAAAGAAGCCGAATGGTCTCACCTGGGGTCACAAATTGACAATAGTAATGTCACCAAATGGGCTATGATGGATAACGGTGTTTCTATTTACAACTATATTAATTACCAATTCCACGGGCCTTGAAATAAGTGAGCTTGTAGTTGTCGGCCATTGTGAAAGTTCCGGGGTGTTTTATAGCAGTGCTGGATGTTAGAAGTTGGAAGTGGTACAAGAGATTCGGATGTACAACCAAACAGACGCAATTTGGAACTTGGTGTGATTGTCGAATTTAAGCTTTCAATCTCTGAATTCATTGGAATTCATCAATTCACGCAAACAAGACTCGAATACGTGTTTATGACTGCATCTCAGAATGGACCCTTTAGTTATTCTTCGTTTCCATAGTGATTTGATCGGGCTTCGCCTGTGAAAGAGCTCTGAACTTGATCGAGCGTTTTTGCAATCCGCGTTTTTGCATGTCATTTCCCGTAATTTAACCGTCCTTTATCGGCGAACAACGCAAGAAAATTATTTTACTGCTTATCAATTTTTCCTAACATAAATACAGTTATATCGGTATTTCAAGTTCGCGAAGACACATTGGACGCGTTGTGAGTTGTGAATCTAGTTTACTTGGTCTAGGTTAGGTTAGGTTAGGCTTGAATGTTAGAGTGTTCGAATGTACTGAATCGGATTAGGATATCAACGTATGTATAAGGGTTTCTTGGAATCGATATATCGAAAAGATTATCTGGTGATGCAGATGTCATAGACCTTATAGTACAGGGTATGGCACAGTTTGCCAACGATTTCGCTATAAAGTTTGTTTATTGCTTTTCAATCGAAGCGATTCAGTTTCTCAAACAAAATGCATATTGATATTTGAAGATGACAAAAAAGTATTGGAATTGGAAATGTTTTGAATTTAGATAGCCTTGTCGAGGAGGGTCTGGACCCGGTGGATCATCTGCTCTCTCTCCGTGTCAGCCGAGGGTCGAGCCTGAATCCAGGCCTTCAACTGCGGCAAGGCGTAGACGTCCTGGTAGTGCTGCTCCACGCGAGGAAATTGGGACAGGGCTCGTTTCAACGGAACTTCGCCCAAAATGTTCTCAATGAACTCCAGGGTGTAGGCTCCAAATACATCGGCCCAAGTGTAGCTTCCACCCACGTAGAAAACACTTTTCGTGTTCTCCTCAAGAATTTGGGACAGTTTTTCCAAGAAAACGGGAAAGATTTGACCCACAAATTTGTCCATGTAAGCGGCTTGAAAGTCAGGTGCGTTCGTCTGCTCACAGACCAACATGATCACCGCGCTGCGGAGTGCAAAGAGGTCCTCGACGACCTGAAATGGATATAATTAAATTACAATATTGACCACATTTCTGTGCATCTTAGTTATCTGCATATTCTGTAGAACAAATGATTGCTCACCTGATCACAGGCAACAGCTTCCACCTCATTCGCTCCAATCAACCCAAACTTCCGAGCTAAGAACCTGTGGTTTTTTAGATTTGAGTATTTCGGTATTCTTTTAACATTGAAAAGACTGGAGAAAGTACCAAGGTTAGTCAGCGGCAGTTGACTAACCTTGGCAAGTACCATATACTGTATTGTACGTACCGGCATACGGCAACTTCCGTTCCAGACAAATCCGATTGATACAACACCGTTTTCCCAACTTGCAGTGCCGGCAAAACACTGTGGGAATATTCTGAAAATAAAAGAAAGCCGTGGGGTTAACATAATAGAATAGGTATTGTACAATGCACATTTATGTTGTATAAACGCAATTGTTTGTATTCACCACCACGATCTCCATCAGGTTCGGCGTTTGCATCAACACGAATATCTTCGAAATCCACCCCAGCTAATTTGAACAGCATTCGAATTGATTCACCTGCCAAAATTAAATCATTTATTATTTTTGTTAGACATAATTAAGACTGCATATTTTTGCGGATTCAATGGGCAAAATGGAACTAACCCGTGCCACGAGCGTCGAAATAAGTGAGCTTGTAAGTCTCATTTTCAGGCTTTGCAGCGACAACAGCATCCGCTTCATCCGCCATGTTTCAATCAACCTGGCCTGAACACAAATAACGTGGATAAGATTCTATAATAGAATTTTGTTGGAGCGGCATAAAGACAATTCCGAAAACTGAAATATGCTCAAATGATCTGCGATCCACTTTGAACTTTCAGATTTACAATCTCCAGTCTGCTGGACCAAATCCAAACAATCAGCTACTACAATATGTATATAAAGAATGTAACCATAGAAACCAAGCTAGGCACTAAAACATAATTTTAACCAGAACATCCAACAGGATTTGTACATCTAGGATTTTGGATTTAGATAATCGGTTCGAATCATGGTAGGTAAGTCGTAAGTTAGCCTAGCGGGTAAATAGTCTGTATAGTCAGTTTAATTTGTAATTAGCTAGTGCACTAAGCTTAAGGACTTAGCTAGAACACTAAGGACTAAGGTTAAGTAAACACAAATTGGAACGTGCAATTAGTTGGAATAAATTTAAAAATGGAGTACAACTACTCAAGATTTGATTTTGGAAAGTTCGGTGGTCAATGCGGCCGGGATGAGGCAAAGGCGGTGAGTTAATCAAGCTCCATTTTGTTACAGTATTTCATAATATTGAAGCAAATATCTTGAACAAGTACATTTTTTGCGACTGTTTCCATTTCTAGAAATTACAACGTCGGAAGATGCGGCTTCGTGGAGAGTTAAAAATGCAGAAGCTTCACAAGGAACATGAGCAACGAGTGAAGGATATCCGACCCCATCCCGATATTGTTGCCACTAGACGTGGCCCGAGTACCCCTGCCACTTTCTTGGTCAAAGACAATATGTACAAACGAAAATTGGCTTGTCACAATAAAATTGACATGGAGAATGCCATGCTCCTCGCCAGAATTCGGGACATCTACATGATGGATGAGGTGAGTACTCATCTGCACACTGTGAGATTATTTTAAAGTAAATGGAACTAATTAATCAACTAATTTTCAGACCGAAAAGTACAACTTTGATCCTTCCCGTCGTCAAAGCGTACGAAACAGAGGAAAGGAACGGATTAGGAAGGCATTTCAAATTGCAATCGATAATTGTCTTTTAGCTCGTCGACTTCAGAAGGCGGTAAGAAATATTCTTGATTCAAGCTAAGTTGCTGAAACGTAAAATTTAATTGATTCTGTTACTAAATCCGTAATTGTTTACAGAGACCCACAATGGAAACAGCAAAACAGCTTGGGAAATGGTATCGGAAACAGAAGAAAGCGGTACAAATTGGAGCTCGATACCCACCCTATGCCGATTCCCGTATCTGTGCCCCATTTGAACGACTTTGTTCGTTGAGAGCTAAAGAAAATCCTCGTCCCATTGTTTTCCTGGACATCGAAGTAGAGAACATAATTGCGGGCCGGGTTTTCATCGAACTAAGAGCAGATATTGTGCCGATGAGTGCAGAGAATTTTCGAAGTGCTTGTACTGGAGATCGCGGCGTAACTTATAGATGTGCTCAGTTTAGCAAGATTTTTCCTGATTTAATTTGGCAGGGTGGTTATCTCGGGCCGAATGTCTCCATGTTTGGCGAGGCTTTTCCAGAAGAAAATTATCAGTAAGTACCTACTATACATATCAACGTTTTAATAAACGGTCAAGTTAGTGCTTTTTTCAATGATTTAATTTTCAACGCAAGTCTGAAGCATGATAGCCCCGGTATTGTGAGCATGGTTTCTTATGGACCCAACACAGTCAACACGGAGTTTCGAATTACGGCTATGCCGCTTCCCATTCTGAACGGTCGCAGCGTGGTCATTGGGAAGGTCATTTCGGGAATGGAATTCTTGGAGCAGGTACGATTGCAGATATATCTACATACCCCTATTTATTGTCAATATGTATATACGTATTTGTTTGTATTTCAGGTGACAAAAATTTGCAAGCTCCTCCCAAACGGTTCACCCCGCCACAAAGTGATTATAAATGACGGCGGAGAAACGACATTGGATGGCATGGAAAACATTCCGCCAGCCAAGCTTTACTCCCAGCTCGAAAAAGAGGCCAAACAAGCCGCCGCGACAATCGAAGCTCAGCGAGTAAAACTCGAGGCCATGGCGGCTGACAAGCAGCGACTAATGTTTGAAGAGGAGGCACGGGAAACGTCCATTTGTTCCAGCTATTCCGGCGGAGAGGATGACACTACGGAAAAGAACAAGAAACATGGACTGGAATTCGTGGATTCCACAACGAATATTTTGTCGACCACTGAAATCACTTCCCCGGGCGCTTCCACCGTAGACTTAGACTTACACTCACCTGTGTCAACAGAAGAACCCACCACAGACGAACCCACAGACGAACCAGACAGAGACTCTGTGTCTAGTTCTAGTTCCAGCTCTAATTCAGATTCTGGGACTGGACCGGATAAATCAGGAACAGAAGCGGAGTCTGCGGAGGGATCTGACTCAGAATCAGAATCTGGATCAGACAGGTCAGGGTCATACGACGGAGACTCGGAGGATTCGGATTCGGATGGGTCCTCTGGTCAGAAGAGCATTGACATTGAAGATAAGGGTGACGACGAGACGGATGCAAGTCTCGAAGGCGAGCGGGCAGTGACCGAAGGTAAAGGCATCAGTCGAAAGAACGACAAAATTGAGGATGACGAGGTCGCAAAGGTCAAGAAGCATTCCACTGCGTAAACCAGGAGCAAATAATACCTGAAAATCTGTCAAGAAGTGCGACTCAACAATTCAACTGATTTGAACTAAATATAATAGGTACCTGCTTACTATTGTTGTAATCAAGAAACGAGGGAAACCAGGCGATTATAGTTTCGACAATAAGTTTTAACACTTTAAATATTTAAGTACACTTAAGTGTATAAGTACTATGTATCCAATTGTAACTTGTAGCATATTAAGTTGTGTACCTAAGTACATACAAATTCATAATATCGAGAGCAGGCCTCTTATCTTGCCTCGTTACAGTTTAATGTAAATAAACCTGAACTATTTTTATCTCAGCTAAGTGATGACGAGCGAGCGACAGCACAGAGACCTTTATGAACCCATCATTACATACACGTACACAGTACTTTCATCGTTCCATCTCTATTTCCACTGAAATTAACACTGAACTTGGATGACATATGACATAGGTACACGCACGCCCCGGTATTATGCTTATGCAGATGAAAAGCAACGTGACGCCCCGATATAACACTAACTACTGTATTGTAGATGTAGTAGATGCATATGCCTTGTAAACGTTCTGTCATGGAAATCAATTTCGTAATCGTAATGGATTTTGAACTCTGACAGACATATAGATGTAAATATTCTCTATTTTTGTGACGCCTCGTAGTGTAATGAGTCAGTCAGTGTTGGGTTTGGGTTACAACGATCTAGGTATGTCACACCATCAGCACAATTCCTAACTACACAGTTTAGCTGACGACAGTACCTGGAACCTGCAATTGTATGTCCTAACTCCTAACGTTACATTTGGCTAGACAATAGTATGGTGTTAGAAGTGTGAGCATTCCAGGCGTCCGAGCTTCCGTTCATTGTACTACCTACTTACTGTACAGCAGTACAGCCTGTAAAGGAGTCGGAACTTCGGGTTCATCGGGACTACTAACCGTCACGGAATAATACTTCCACGTTGCGATTCAATAAACAATAGACACACACGCTAATGAAGTCAGCAGTAGTGGTGGTACAAAGTGCGAACTATAGTGCCGAATCAGCTCGTACCACTTCTTGCTTTTCTACGTGAATCTATTAAGAGAGCAGGAAGTGACCGGAAATTCCTTCTACGTATATTCGATTAACGAATACTTCTTCTGTAATCATGGGCTCAAATAGTTCCAAACAGGTAATTCTTGAAGTTCTAAATTAGTAAATAATTTGCGGCTAACAATAAGTAGAACGCCGTTTATAATTCCGTTAGCATTTAATTAAATTTGGCTTAGGCTTCTTATGGAGTTGTCTTTGAACACTGCTCAATTATCTGAAAACGGCCTATTCGTCATGCATGAGTTTACTATTTGTTGCCGCAAAACTAACGGCGTAAATGGTAAATCGTCCGCTACAATGGCTAATTTAGTAGAATTTTCTTAAAATAACTTAACATTTACGAAAGTCCAGGAAATCTATGATATGAATAGTAAACTAATAGCCGGAATACATAATATTTAGGAAACAGAACTGAATTCAACGGAGCAGCAACAGCCAGCTCCAGTCCAATACAAAACCTCGATTTACGGCTTTGGAACTTTGAAACATCCAGTCAAGAAGCAAAATGGATCCATAAGTAAGAAAAAGAAATCGAAGCAGTCGAACAAGAAAGATTCCAAAGCTGCAGGGCCTGCTGCTTCTGTTCAACCGCGTTTGAACAGTGTTTCTCAAAATCTGAATGTTCGAGCGGCCTCGCCCATCGGAAAACCGCTTTTGAACAGTGTTTCTCAAAATCCGAATGGTCGAGCGGCCTCGCCCATCGAAAAACCGGTAATTCGAAAACCATCCATTGGAAAACCGGTTATCGGAAACCCGACCGTTGAAAAGACAGCGGTTGGTAAACCATCCATTGGAAGACGGGTTATCGCAAACCCGCCCAATGCCAATACGCCAACCTCCACAGCAAGAAGACCGTATCAGTCCAATCCGAATTTGACGAGCAATAGTACATTTCTAACCAGCTCAGCTGAACCAATGAAACCTCGAAGAACTTTTGCTCATCATATTCCAACTCCGTTCAAGCTCGCGGATGAGTTGAGTGAGCTCAAGATCAGCAAAAGCCGGGGCTTAACCAGACTGAATGAAGTCGGAATCTCATCCAATGGTCTGGACAAGAAGGAATTTCCGCTCGGATGGAAGAGTATTTCGACCAGTAGCCAGACAACTACTGGTCTCAGCGGAAGTATTCCTGGATCCAAACTTCAATTCCGTGGCACCCTTTTGTTCTATGGCCAGTACCGTTGTTCCACTTGTAAGAAGTACTGGAGATCGAGCTATGCTCAAGATGGAGTTCCTCAAAATTGCTCCAAATGTGGAACTTCAACATTTCCAAGTAAGAAATGCATCATTTCTGTAATATAGCTTTATATAAGTTATCGTTAATATTCTTAAACCTGTACGGTTGAAATTGTTAATCAAATCAGTGACCAACATCGATTGACTATGACGTTAACGTGCGATGATTGAAAAGTAGCATCAAACATGGGCATTCTGTCACCCAATAGATATAACCTGTTACGGTTCGGATATATACGTTCGTATACATATAATATTGTATACGGTTTTCGCCAATTAAGTACCATTAATAACGCAAATTCGAAATTGATAATCATTGGATCTAAACCCGAATTTAGCGCTCTTTTCAATGTAGTATTAGTTTTAAGCTCAGAGTATTTACTCCTTCTGAAAATGTCAAATGACTCTGACGCGTCTTGGAGCGTTTCCAATTAATGGGTAATTTTACAATGCTGCAGCAGGTTAGCAATGATAACGAGTACACCATTGGAAAGAGCGCTAAATTTTGGTCCAGATCCCACAATTAACTAATTATGATTAGCTTGACTAATGTTGTTTAATTGGTAAAAACCGCATTCAATATTATATACGAACCGGTTTGGTTATAACAGAACCAAGATTATATCCGAACTGTAACATATACCCAACTCAAACTTTTTTTTTATATTTGTATTCACAGGACGCTGAATGAATCTTGCTTCCATTTGTCTCTACTGACCATCGATCTTCTCGACAGCTGCTTTCTTCCTCAGTTTTTCAAGTTATGAAGCGACCTCAGTCAGCACACTGGAAATATTTTATACACTGTTCACGGCTTCAGCATACCTTAAAATTAGGTTTGCCTACCTTAAAATTAGCGGCGTTCTTCATATTATATCATTAAGTCAATATATTTGTCGGCAAGGTACAGACTGATTTGATTCTCTATTCTTTTAGCCAAATAAATCTTCCAAAAGCGTAAAAAATGTACAAAGTTGTATATCGGATCAGATAATCGTTTTCAACATTTATTCGAAAATGTTAAATGTGCCAACAAAATTGGATCAGTTTTAATATTCGGTGTCAGGTCTCTTCTGAATCAATTCCTTAATTTTCTGGAGTTCATGGAAACTGTCCATATGCTGTTTGAGTGCTGGATATTCTTCCAATCCCAACTTGAGACTTTTAAGCGTGTGGGCCATCAAGATATCAACCCAGGACAGGGACTGCCCAACGAAATACTCCCCACCGTTCCCCACCAAAATTCGTTCGAATGCTCCCAAGTACTTTGGATTAGAAATCTCTGTTAGGCTCTTCATAATCTCCGCTTTCTTGGCCTCATCATTTTCGTAAAAGAATTTGTGATAGTCTAAATTACAAATTGGTACAAACTTTTTAGCATGTGTTATTACTGGTGTATTAATTACATTTATAAAAATCCAATAATTAATTCATACTGGGCGATATACACGAATTAATAATTGATTTTGATTAACTTACCAGATTGCCAATCCTATAAAAAAATACACAAAATAAAAAATTGAAATAATTATATTTAAGATATTGACAAGAACTAGGCTGATTTAGTAGAACGGATGGATTTACCTTGAGTGAATCCACAAGCACATCAATCTGAGCCGATTCAAGGTCGTCAGTTCCAGCGAAATTGAATTGCTTGGCCAGGAATCGGCCAATTGCTGCGGACTGTGACAGCGTAACTCCCTTGTACTCCAACACGGGAACGACACCCCATGGAAATCCTGCACAAAATCTGCTCATTAGAGAATAATTCTAGAAACTTAGGCTAAGAAATTCGTAACCGTTAAAGTCTGATTTTTGATAGCATTTAGTTTCGTACGAGCTTTTACTTCCGGCACAAGACGCGGCCAGTGCTCATCTCTGGGTAGTCGTATGTCTTCATAGGGAACGCCAGCTAGGGCGAACATGTACCGCAATGGTTCCGCCAACCCTATAAAATAAAACGCCGATATAAAAGTGAATTCCAATGTACAACAATTAAAGTAAATATTGATATTGCTCTGAGTATCTTTGACGCAATTTCAAGCATTTCATTCAATACCTTTCGTGTCGAAGTAAGTCAGCTTGTATTCCGCCATCGTCACACCTTTCTGCTACTAAAAATTACAAGTTGTAATTAGTAATAATTTATTGGAATGTGTTACTTTGGCGTACGAATCGACGAGGAACGACACCGTCTAAATTTCGTGAATTTACTGTCCGAGTTATAAACTAGTCAAGTACCAATGAATTTTGGGTGGAGGTACTGCCAGTCTGTCTGGAGCATTACAAATTGAATCCTGCTTAAGGTTGTACTACCAAACTAAAACTCGCACGAAATTCTTCAAATGTCAGTCTATGGACAATTGTCCTTGATCCATAAGCTAAAAACAATTAACAGAGTTTCTGGATAAATTTTATAATAAACGGTCAACGGTCAAATCACTACTACATAGTGTGAAACTGCTTGGAAAGTCGGAAAGGGTATCAAAGGTTTAATTCTTAAAGGGTGTGGTGATAGATAAAGCTATGAATTTGTCGACACACAAATGCAGTTTTAACATATGATTCTACTTGGACTGGAAATCCAGCTTTTTAAAACAAACTATGGATTCGAGAACACGCGTTTGGAAAAGGCATTTCGTTCGTACAAAATTTGCAGTGTAAAAACGTTTAAATATTTTTGTATTTTGACAAAATGTAAACTTTTCTCCATTATGGCCAGCCAATAACGAAAAAAATTCGCAAAGGTACGCAATATCGTTCTTTTTACCTATTTGTTTGTCTACTTCGTAAAAACTATCGTCCGGATAAGATGCCGACATTACCACATACCTACCAGCAATACGTAATTGTGTACTTCCATTTGATTACCTCTTTGGCACAAGTATTGAGTTTAGTAAATCTACCTTAAGCTTATTATCTTCATATTACAGCGTCAATTTGGCTTGCTCCTTGCCCACTTGGCGCGAGGCTTGGCAGGTTTGCTTGACCAGAGTTATTATTGTAAGGCAGGAATGGCCTTGAGTCTATTTAAAGTTTGATGATTGGTTAAAGCAATAAAAAGTATTAAATATTCTGCTCTACACGAGCTAACGTGCACTATTGTACAGAAGTGAGATGTGAATACGTTTTTTTACAGAATCAAACAGTTTTTATTTCCAAATGATTACATTCTTTGGTAACAATGAAAAGTGAAAGAGAACTATAAATAGAATATGTCGTGCAAATCTTTTCTTGTAAAGCGCTAATCACTAATCATGTTAACGTTACAAGTCCCAATCCTGTAAATGAGCACACAAATAGCTGCATATATGTAAAGTGGCAGAATGAGTTGTATAAATACTTACTGGTGGGCAGCATCTTACTGGTGGGCAGCATGATATTTTAAATTTTCTTTTACTTTATTCTTTGAATCGACTGTTTGACGCTTACGAATAATTATTTACCTACTTATTTATTTCTAACAATACTTAAAAACCGCCAGTTAATTCGAATCGTTGATTTATGGGGTATATTTAATGCGGCACTGAGAATCATGAATTTGGCATCAGAAAATCATGGATTGGCACTGACTTTGCTTGATTTGAACCTAGTGCCAGTTCATGATTCTCAGTGCCAATTCATTATTTTCAGTACTAATTCATTATTCTCAGTGCCAATTCATTATTCTCAGTGCCGCATTAAATACCACCCTTGATTTATGTATCCGACCCGCAAGCACATGGTACATGGTATTTCATGAAATTGAGAGCATCTACTTCTAAAGTCTAGGATGATTTACTCTGAAAACGTTTTAATAGAAAACCGGATTTTAGTCCAGAATGTGCACTGACAATGAGATGAGCTGTAATAGAGGCTATTTGTAACGGGGTATTGCAGATATGTATTTATACATATCACGGGCGTTAGTGATCTATAGTGGTACGGACAGGTCAGGAAAACTCACGCAGAGGATTTTCCTTACTTCGAGTTAGGTTAAGTTTAATTTCTCTGATTGCCCGAAGGGCACACATACAATTTATTCTTATTCGAACCTTCCTCATCACATAATACCTGGTGACAGGTGGGATCTTGGCGTTAACGATAGGTTTGAGTTTAATTTTGAATTTTGGGCAAATTAGATAATTTCTAGAGCGGAGAAGCCACTGAATGCCGTATTTTCTTAGAAATTTTTTTGCAGTCTAACTGATTTATACCTTTGCTACCGGGTTCGAATGTCGGTGTGGCGAACTCTTCTGTGGAGCTCATCGTTATTCGGACAAACAATGAGCATTCCTTTGACTGTCGGTGAGTATATTTTAGTAACAAGTTAACAAATGCTCATTTGGCATGTGTCAAATCAAAACAGTACCTATTTGATCCTGAGCCACTAATACTAATTTCTCATTGGATATATGCAGTCGTGTGTAATGGTTTGAAATTGAGTTTTTCGTTCTTTTGTTCTCTTCAAAAGCCATATACAACATTATGAAAGTAATAATTTTAAAAGATTATCCGTAATACACGTCCAAAAGTTTAGTTCTCAAAGTCGTCGTAAGAAAAGTTCTCTATGTATGTAATGCTAGGTGAGTAGTTATTCGAACGATACTCCAGCTCGGCTTCACTCATACCAAAATGTGCTCCCAATAATATCGGAAACAACTATCTAGGCTAGTACACTCTTTAACCCTATAAGAGGCGTGAGATAAACTTCGAATTATCATGTAAATGTTTTAAATCACAATGTTGAACAGACAACTAAATAATTTAATAAGATGTGTTCGTTTTATTGCAATGCAGACGTGGTTTCAAACTTAATCGTTGCGTATTAGTTATATAAATACCTTATATGTATATTTATCTGAACGGCAAAGTTTGTACGCGTTCCATAATAGTTTTCAATTTTTAATTCTATAACCTCATGACTCCATGAAATTACATAAGACAACTAATTTCAACACTCACGCACGACGCTAAGTTACCACTGGCTTTGAAAAATTATTATAATAAAACTGAACGTCGAAAATAGAATAATTGTATTAATACCTAGTGTTCGTGATTTCCAAATACTAATCTTAACTCTGTGCACTTTTAGTTCGATTTGCTTTCTATGTTCAATTAAAAAACTGGCATAGGTAATATGTACAGATTATACAGATTATATAGGTAATACAGATTATCTGTATTGTTAATCCACTAAATCAGCATAGTTCATTACTGAAATTCAAATCGAGTCATAAAACGCCTCGCGTCACCGGCGTAAATATGTACAAGGCCGCGACATTTGTATTGTGCCTCCGTATCTGGTACCTACCTATGTTACTTTATGTAAATTACCTATATACAATCAAACAATCAAATGCATTAGGCTACCGAGGCTACCTACTACCTATAAATGGCATGTACCCAAAGGCAAGGAGCCATGACCCTAAAGCAAAGCCATAGACTTCGTGTTACCCTTTAGGTTAATCGTACGATCAGGTCATCCTCGCTCCGCTCAAAAATCAAAAGCCAACATTGTTGCAAAGGGCTTAGGTGGATTATGATTGGGTTAACATAAAAATAGCATTAGTATTAATCAGAGCAAAGAATAGAATCCAATCCCAGAAGCACGGCAACTTTATTTGTTTTGAATTGATAATTATATTGATAACTCCTTGGATTTTGGGTTCAATCGAGTTTTAGGGTAAACCACACAGTAAAAGTAAAGTAAACATGGCTTGTTTCTGGATATGCATGTATGTGAGCCTTATTGATTGTGTAGCTGAAGCCGAACTTTGAAACCCAAAGCTTCAAATGAAATGAAATCATTTATGAAATTGGGAATAATGACTGATAATGGACAAACGATTTTTGCCCTCAATTTACGGAACTGATTATTCCAGACAAAGTTAGTGGCCAGTATTTCTTAGCCAAAGTGTACTCGGACAACTGTAAAAGTAGCCGATGGTACATTGAAATTAATATTTCACTTATTTAATCTAATATGAAGTGAATTTGGTCGGATAACTCCGATTCGGCGTTCCGTGATAATGTGGTTCTTTCGCATCATGTTCTATTTATCACATTACCGGCATACCTAGGTACCTCCGCTGTCGTGTGTCGCACCCTTCCACACGTGGTAGGGGTGCGTTGATGTTGATGCGTAAAGGCTTCTATCTTCCTACTTTGCTAATCGGTCGACTAGCCTTCTTTTTGGCACAAATTTCAGGAAAATCGTTCCCAGGTACCTACCCATATCTACCAAAGTCCATTCGAAATTCTCTCACTTTTAAAATCAATATTTGCACTGGACTTAATGACATATATCGAAGAGTTATGTGAGAGTTAAAAACTATTTGATTTCCGCTTTGGCGTCCCCACTTCAAGTTTGCATTTAATGAAGCGAACCGGATTTTTTCCCCAGCTAATTGTTCCACATACAATTGGCAATAGTTTACGTGATTGTTTCTTTAATTTTATTAGCTTAATTTAGTGTTTAAAATTCTCGCCAGGCATTTCAGCCGACAACAGTAACCAGCTATGCGACCAAAATATTCATCGGTGCGTTTCACTTAATATTTTAAGAATATTTTGAGAATAATTCGAGATCTAGTATTGTGGAGTTAATATAGTTTTCGGTCCTATTCTTCCTAAAAATTCATTGTATTCTGTTTGCATCAATTGAAACTTGTATGGACGTTATTCTCACAGATTCCTTGGCTGCTGGATCTGGTTATTATATGGATAGCAGTTCATATAACGGGCACATATGCACAGGGGCAGTGGTGTGGGGTAAGTCATTTTAAATTGGGCTTAGTCGACCTACATAATTATCCAAACGTTTTTATTATCGAATCTGTTTAGTAAACCTAATTTATTAGATCGATATTAGGTTTACTCCTGTTTTGATTTCACCGATGACGTTATGATTTAGAATTTCTACTTTTTCTGAAGAAACAAGCGTGGAGAGATACGATTAAAACCTAATTAATGTTCAGGATTAAACCATCCTTTTTTCGGCGAAGAATTTAGATGCTTCTGAATGTTCCGAAATTGAGGCTTGTCAATATAAATGCCCATGCTTATTTATTAACCAATTACAATTTACTTGAATTGCATATTTCATCCCTACCGAAATTCAGTCATGCGGACCTGGGGAAATACGACAGCCGAGTACAAACCCATTAACTTGCGGACTTTGTGTCCCCAGCACTACTACTTGTAGAGTTGGCTACTACCGCGATCCAGGAACAGGAACCTGTAATCGCTGCCCATGCCATTTGTAAGCGTTGAGACCAGATACTCGCTGATATACCTTACTGAATCAATGGATTTGATCAGATTACAAAAATAGCTGAATTTTTTTTAGAGATGGAATTCCATGTCAAAGGGACAGTAATGGACAGGTCATATGCAGTTGTCCTGCGGGCTACAGCGGTCCCAACTGCGACAAATGTCAACCTGGCTATAAGCAGGAATCCTACTATCCATACCGGTGTGTAAGCACCACTCCAAATGGAAGGTCACCGCCGGTAAGGGACCTTCCCAAGGGTTGCAACGACGTGGGACCACGCCCGGCCTGTCCCACTGGTCCGCAACCCCCCTGTCCACCCCGAAACTGTCCTATTGGTCCGCAACCTGAATGTCCCCCGCAACCGGCTTGTCCCATTGGTCCGCAACCTGAATGTCCCCCGCTACCGGCTTGTCCCATTGGTCCGCAACCTGAATGTCCGCCACAACCGCCATGCATCAACAATTGCACTACTAGCTGTGGTACAGTCTGCGGAACGCAATGTAACACCAATTGCAATACAGAATGCAATACCAACTGTAACACGGACTGCAACAGTAACTGCAATTACAACTGCAACAACAACGGGAACAACGGTGGAGGATATAATGGCGGATGCGGAGGTTGCAACTACAACAACTGCTACAACAACGGGTGCAACAATAATGGCTGTGGCACTCAGTGTGCAGAACGTTGCCCGGATCCATGCTCCGCACCATGTGGCGATCCCTGTCCGGCTCCATGCGCAAATAATTGTCCGCAACAATGTCCGAATAACTGTCCACAGCAATGTCCCAACAATTGCCCCCAGCAATGCCCGAACAACTGTCCGCAACAATGCCCTAGCAATTGCCCAGCACCTTGTGGAGACGTCTGTCCTGGCCCATGTCAAAATGTCTGCCCAGCACCGTGTGACCAAAATATTTGTCCGAAGAAATGCGATGATCCGTGTCCAGCAAAATGTAACATTACTTGTACCGGAACTTGTGGCTGCGAAGGAGGTGGGTTTACTCTCGACCCTTGTGAACTGGAATGTGACCCAAGAGGAACTTATCGAGCCGGAAATGGCATGTGTATTTGTAAGGTGAGTAATAATTGAAATTGTAAGGTTTTACTTCTGGAATAGCCTTTTGTCAAGTGCACAGTACTAACTGAATAAATATTTGTTTAGCAAAATGTGGAAGGTGCCAAATGTGATACTTGCAAGGAAGGATACTTTGGTCTCTTAATCGGGAATAACCAAGGATGTTCCAAGTGCTTCTGCTCGGGGGTGAGCAGTTCTTGCTCTTCCGCAATTTTTTACCGAAGCACCGTGAGCATTGACCTCAGGATAGTAAGCATTGTCGATAGGTTAGTTGGGGTTGTAAGCAGTTTAATCGGGTCAATAGCATACTAAAAGCTGGACAATTTTCTGAAGTATTTTCTTGAATTTCTCAGTGTAGGGAGCAAGTCTCAGCCCAGTTCAGCAACGCCAAACAAAGCGGATTTTAGTTTGGGAAGTCGGCCCTCGGGTCAGTACTACTGGGTTCTGCCAGCAAGTGTTACCGGAAACTTGGTAAATTTAAATATACCTACCAGTTGGTGTTTAATTTTTGTTCTGTTCTGTGTACACATTTTCGTGTATCTTCTCTGCAGCTCACGGCGTATGGAGGGAAGCTCGTTGGTGTCCGTGAGTACACAACGACCTCATCGACATCGTCCGTGCCAGGTGACGACGTGATTATCGAAGGTGCAAATGGTATCACCCTATTCTGGAGCACGTCGGCTCCGACTCCGAGCGGAAGCCCTACTGTAAGTACCCACGAATATTTTAGGCATTGTTTCTAAAAACAGTTGAAAACTAGAATCTTTCTGCAGAGATTCGAAGTTGCCCTGGATGAGTTACATGGCTGGATGACATGGCTGAACAAAGCGTCCAAATTAGCCACCAGAGAGGATATCCTTAAAGCACTTGTGGACGTGAAACGTGTATTGATCAGAGCCAGCTTCACACCTTCTGGAATGTCCAGAACCTCGCTGAGCAATGTCGCCTTGGGCTTTGCTAGCGACCGTTATACGAGCGAAGGGTTTTCGTTTCGCGTCGAGAACTGCGAATGTCCGATCGGCTACCAAGGACACTCCTGTGAGGTATGATTTCACCAGGGATTTTACAACCCAGAATTTCTTGAAATTGAACGTAAATTGAAATTGATCTTAACGGTCAAATTGTGTTCAGAGTTGTCAAAAGGGTTACTACCGGGACGTCACTGATACTACCACGAGCATTTTTGGTTCCTGTAAACGATGTCCTTGTGGTAATAACGCCGATGGTTGCACGCTCATCTTTGGACTTCCACAGTGCATTTGCAAGGCCGGATATTCTGGTCCACGTTGCGAAGATCGAGGTAATGAGCCATAACCAGTGATGGGCAATATTTGACCACGAAATAATTGATATATAATTCGTGCATTGATATTTCATTCAGACACTTGTACGCTGTCACTGAATCCATGTCGAATTCGAGATTGTGCTGGTACGTCCGTCAATTTCGACTGCACCTTTACCACTACCAGTTCGAAGCCGCACAGCGTCAAATTCAGCACCGAGCCACCTCTGGGTACTCTCCCACCCATCCGAGTTTCTGGTACAGGGATTTCCATGGTTCTTAATCTTACCAGCAGTGTTCGAAGGGTTGTCTGTGAGCTTCGTAGCACGGACACGAATGATGTGGTTGCTGTCGCGTATAGCAAACTCGGTAGGTGTCTAGTTATCTGGGGGTGTCAATTTAAGTGGCCTAATTAAAACAAGTTTTGGCCTAAATAAACGACGTTTTCCTCTTTTTTCGGCTTTTTAAACCTAACCTAACCTGAATACACTTAATCTAACATTTCTTAGCATAAATGAGGCCAAAACTTGTTTTAATTAGGCCAGAAAAATATTGATTCATTATCTGGGTACCACCAATAATCCGAAAACCGAAATGCAAATAAAACTACTATAATGATAAAATTCCATTTCAGAGCCACAGGACTGCTCTCCGGTTTCACCCCCGCCACGTGGTCCAAGTATTCGGGTGATTGCAGAGCCGAAGTTCATCTGCGTTGAAGTAGGGTCAACGGTACAATTCAACTGTACTGCCTGGTCCTTTGCATCAACTATGGTAAATATTCTAGTCGATATCGGGCAGAAGGATAGATACCGAAGCTCTAATCGTTTATGCTGGTCAATAGCTGACTACCAGCTGGACGAGGTCAGGAAGGAAACCGCTCCCGCGTTATGCTAATGCTGCCTCAAACGGCCTCCTCACCATCAAGAACGTGAACCTGGAAGACACTGGAACTTACTACTGTGCTGCCGGCTCGGATGTAATCCAAGTGGACAGTGTAAACCTGGTGGTCAAAAAGACGAACGTGAGCCTGCGATATCCCTTCAACGAAGAGCTTCAAGATGCTCCACTGTTCTTACCAATACCAGAATCAACTACAGCAGCCAGCTCGGGTCTCAATCCCGTGCCCAAGGTTCCAGAACCGCAGGTCACGATCCATCCTCCAGTGGTCAACGCCACAGTGGGTGAGAGGGTACAATTCAAGTGTAGCGTTGCCGAGGAGCGTGAAGGCGTCGAAGTGTACTGGCGACGACAGGATGCTCCAATAGCCCTCGACGTGGCTATCAACGGTTCCGCCATCACTTTCCACAGCGTACAAGTAGCTCATGCCGGTGCCTACTATTGTATCTTTGCGGATGAACTCAGGAAGAGCAATGCCAAGGCTGTGCTCAATGTAGCTGAAAGGTCAAATACTGCGCCCGTTCCATCAACGGGTGGTACGTGCTAATCATTTTCTAAACACTGGTTATCGATATCTTCAGATTATCGGCCGAAATTACAATTTTTCCAAATATATAGACCACAAGCTTGCAGACGCTCCGGCAGCAGAACCACCAGTACCGGTTCCACCGCCGCCGCCAGCTCAGGACCCGGCCGAACGCAGCCTCCTTTTATCCGTTCACCCAGCCGCCCATCTCATCAAACCCGGACACAATGTGACCCTGAGCTGCACCACGAAGGCCAAGAATACTGAAATTGCTTGGCAGAAGGAGGAAGGACCTATCAGACCATCTGTGAAGCGCGGACGACACGGTAGACTCCTCATTCCGCTGGTCGTTCCCGAGGATTCGGGTTGGTATGCTTGTGCCGCTACTACTTCCTCCGGAGAAAAATTGACCGGAAGAATCTTTTTGACCGTTAAAACTGTAAGACCTTTGATAACACTCGAAAATTTATGGTAATTGTAATTTTGTCCAAACCTATATGGTTCCAATTGCAGGAAGACGTAGTTCCGACGGTGACGATCACCCCAGGCTCACCGTATCATGTCAAAATGGGTCACAAAGTTCGTTTAGATTGTCACACCACGGGAGAACCTCTGCCGATCGTCAAATGGTCTCGATATGTTAATACTGTTGATGGGTAAGAAACTTATTAATTATAAATCATGGAAATTAGGATATTTTGCCTAAGAAAATGTAAATACACACAGAGACCTGGAACAAACTCTTCTGGAGGCCCAGACTCCGAATGCCGCTTTTGAAATTCGACGTGCCACTAAGAGCCATGAAGGGGAATATTTCTGCACAGCCACCAATTCTGGTGGCTTTCATCGGAACAGTATTCAATTGGTCGTGGAGGAAGGGATAACGTGTGAGAGTGATCAGTTTCAATGTCACTCCGGGGATCAGTGTATTCCAATCGGGGATCGATGCGACGGCGAGGTACTTAGCAAACAATACCCTAGAACTTTAATCTAAGAAATCCTTGGAATTTGGAATTGTGAATCATATACGATTTCTGATTAATTTTCCAGGTCGACTGTAAAGACGCTTCAGACGAACGTCATTGTGCTCACAAGCGCCATGCTCATCGCCACTGAGGGGGTACCGAGAGCAATCAATCATCTATGTGTAATTGTAGTTTACAAGAGTAGTGCTTTCCTCGTTTTTAAATCACATTTTAAATAGACTGGGTATGTATACTAAATAACTTATTTATTACGATTAATATAATGCCTGGATTAACTTCATGATTTCATTCAAATAAAACCTTTCATATTCATGCTATAGTATATTCAACAGATGTATATGTCTTTGATCGAACCTGAATGAACTGAATGGTAACCAAAAGGAAAATATCAAATCAGTCTATTTAGGAGAATTGATGAACGGCGAAAGTGTAAGTGCAATTTTTATTCCTGCTGCAATTGATAATGCGACCTAGATTTACGCAATACCAAATAAAATACCTAAATTAAATATGTTCCTGGATCAAATATGCACTGCAGTATCTAGTATGAGTATTCTACGAGGGAATAGGGAATTAATGTTGTATTTACAAATTGTGAGTGTTGGTGATTGATTTGGTTAGCGAGACTCAAGCGCATTAGCTAACTTTAATATAGCAGATTCTTTGCGTAATTGTATAAATGGATAATAAGTGTATCAATTGATAATAACTAGTTACAATCCTTAGGTAACAAGTTAAATAATTAGTACTTACTCAGCATCAGCATTCTGAGAAATGGGTTGAATAACGTAACTTTGGGACTGAGAGAAACACTGGGGATCACTGGTCTAATTTACAAATTAAGCTGCATAATCATTCACGTAGCAATACAAATCGCTCTATAAATGTTGACAAGTGGCCCATGTTCCGCAGCATGAAGGCGGGGGAGCATGGTTAATATCTTATTGAACTCGGAATCAATGGTAAGGAATTGGATAATTGTCTGATGATGAGTAGAGCAGACCAGAGGTTGACGGAGATTGGCGGGACAGTGCTCTCATGAGGCCACCAACATCTCCTTCTCCTTCGTCCTCCGCTTCTCCGCTTCTGTCAAAAAATATACCAGATTGTAAAGGTTTGATTCGATTTAGGTTTGATTCGCATAGACGCGACGTGTGGCATGGCATTTAGCGGTCGGTTGATAGCCGTGTGGCATGAACCATCACACTGCGTTAGTATACATATTGTGGAGACGGATGGCTTCGAATCCCGAAACCTATCCTTCCACTCACGGTCCATGCTATTAGCACTAAGTGAATCTCGAAACCTATTCTTCCACTCAGGGTCCATGCTATTAGCATTACGTGAATCTCGAAACCTATCCTTCCACTCACGGTCCATGCTATTAGCACTAAGTGAATCTCGAAACCTATCCTTCCACTCAGGGTCCATGCTATTAGCGTTATGTGAATCTCGAAACCCATCCTCCCACTCACGGTCCATGCTACTAGCATTACGTGTGAGTGGAAGGATAGGTTTCGAGATTCTGAGCCATTCGTCTCTACAATTATGTTTTTAGGAAAGACTCTAAATTACGGAACGGAGGCTTGCTTGGTCGAATTAACTTCTTTGAAATGCTTTTCGAAATTGACCGGCTGCTTTCTTTTATGGTCAAAATGACAATAAACCTCAATATTTGTTAAAAGCTACATTTAATTTAAACTGCATTCACTCAGATCAGGATTCAGAATACATTCTCGGAAAAGTCAGATAGAAATACACCAAGACCACGAAGATTGCCCAAAAATTGGACCAAGCGACCGGACACGAATGACTGTGATCTGGATCTGAGTCCGAGAAAGTATGAATTAATGATTTGTAAGTGGTACCTGGGTGATCCGGAAGCGGTGTGAGGGGCACTTGGGGGAAGGCGGGGAGTTCGTGGTCGGGCGTGAGCTGGGGAACGCCCTCCTGGGCCAGGATTTGCTCGAGCTCCGTCTCCACTGCCTCCAGATCCTCCGGACTTAGATTGTTGCTGAGGAGGGCATCGATCTCAGCCTGCTTCTCCACTCCTTCCCGACTTTCCTCCAGGATTCGCTCCACTTCCTCCACTGAAATCACGTCGTGGATCTTCTTCAGGGCTTCTGTTCCGGTTTTCAATCCTTCCAGCACCTGAAATGGAAAGAATTAATTGTACACTACTGTCTGCCACCTCTGATCCGGTTCCCCTGGGAGGAATTAAGAAGAGATGCTTTTCTTGCTTACCTGAACCTCGACCTGAGCAAACTCCAGGTCATGGACCATCGTTTCCAAGTTATCCAGCAGGGCCTCAGATTTCTCCAGTTGAGACTCCTGGAACCGTTTCTTCTTGAGAAGGAGTTTAGCACGGCTGAAATAAAAATATGCATGGATTGAATAAATATTATGTACTTACAAGATGTTGTTCTGAATACCGAAATATGTAATATTTAAATACAATATGCAATGTTTTAGCCTTTTGAGCTAAATTGAGATTCAGGGATTTCGAAGAAGTATTTAGAGTAAAATGGGGGGTGTGTAAAAATTAGTTGACTTACTCCTTCCGGCCTTGTTGTATGAGCTGTCTGGCGAGCTCACGCTCCTTTTCCAGAGCCTGCTGGATACGGAGCTGGTACTGTTTGATCTTGTCCCGCTGTTGCTTCAAGCCCTAGTTACCAAAATATAGAAAGCATAAAAAATTAAAAAGTAATCATATCTTTCAGTTTCAGTGTTGGGTGGCCATGAGTGAAAGTGAAAGTGAGAAAGCAGAAATCATGTGACGTACCAAGACTGCTTTATCCTGCTCCGTGACCCGAGATGAGACCTCCGAACCACCTTTCTTCTTACTGAACCAAGACCCCATCTTCTGTCACCACCTCAACTTGAGCCTTCGGTCCGATCTATGTTAATAACTCAATGTTAATAACATTTGACATTAATTAGACGTACCTATTCGTTGTAACCTCAAACTACAACCGCCGATACATAGTCTATGATCTACACACCCTCGGAAACGGAAATCCGATAAAAAAAATCGAACAGAGTAGACTGTCTAGTTCTTCTTTTGGATACCTCGGACTTTTTAATTATTTAATCGAAATGCATTATGAAATATAATCATTAGTCTGTAGTTATTCTAAATAATTAAAATGAAATCTAATAATTAAATGGTGGAGGTGAGCGGTTAGCGCGCGGGCCCATCCCACCTACAACCTATTGCCAAATGCTTATACCAATATCTAGCCAGATAACCGGAATTAAATGCGAATTAAATTGAATTTACCTTATATAAGTTTACGACCTTGAGTATACGTGTCTTTGACCTCGAGCTAGGCCTGGAGTGTCGAGAGAGGGAGAGGAGTGGCAGGGTACAGGGATTGAGCTGGACGGCACTCCTGCCTGGACTCTATGGGCACTTGTCGCCTCCTGGGAAGAAGGGTGACAGGATCTGATGTATAAAATAAATGAAAGACTGATTGATTGATGACTATACCAGGCACTCCGCCTCAGTCTCTGACTCTGATCGTGATCTGGTGATTGAATGAGTGAGTGCGGCTCAGTCGACCGACACCCGAAGACGACGACTCATCTAATCTCAGACAGTAGAAAGTCCAAGCTAGCACCCCGACTGACGAGGAGTGGCCAATACAGTGCTGCGCCTTGACAGAGCTTCCGGGGCCGCGGGAAATCACAGCAGAAATACAAAATATAGTTCAAAAAGTAAATAAAATTGACAGAACAATTAGAAATGCCGAATCCACTCTGGGTTTCTTGGCTGGGCCTCTTTCTAGGCCTCGTGGGTTACTGTTGGGGTTGGGGCGCCTCTGGTCCAGGATGTACCCTACTTCAGGGCCTCCACCCTAACCTCCTTCGCTTCATTACCAAAGAAGGATTTCACAGGTAATGTCAAATGTCAAAAGTTTCAACTTCAGCTCAAAACCACTTAATGATATGGCTCTCTTAAACTCGCTATTGTCGTAAACTTTCTTTTAGCTTTAGGTAAGTGCTGTTGTTTCCGAGAGCAACTTCATTTTGACAATTTTCCATGCATGCATACCCATTTACCATTATCGGGTTCGTAAATCGGGGCGATATCATATTTTTATTTAATTGCTTAATCCAGTCGAAGCACCAAGCTTACCTTGAAACTACAAAAATCAACGATATTTTTCTATGTATATGCACGAGTTGTTACTGGAAGCTATTGTTAACCACTTCAATCCCGTGTTAGGGTACACATGACAACCACACAGAGCCCAAACAATAACCAAGGCACCGTGCCAAATAGCCCGACATTCCAGACCAATATCTAAACAAGGCAGACCGTTGTGTAAATCTATGAACAAACCCCTCAGCCCACGGTACTTGTTATTGGCAAATTTTTATATATGCTTTTGTTAGGTCGTAATTGGATCCTAATAATGTTAATTACCAATGTAATTAGTTAGATAACTAACTCGTTTATTTATGATATAATTCACATATCATACGAAAAATATGCTCCAAGTCTAAATCCCATTTAAAATCATAAATTTATTTGATGAGTTGTTCTTATTTAACAAAACTTTACATCAAATCAATCGTCCTTATCTAAAGTCCAAAATGAACAGTAAATAACGATTAACAGCATAAATATTCTTAGATAGAATTTGTATCGTCAAATTCACCATTTATCTTAGAATTAAGGAATTTACGTGGGAAAATATATAAACGTGCACTGAGAAACGAAATTCAGCAATAAGCGTGCCCTGATCGTTTTGATTTTAGTCAGCTCAGGTTAGTTTAAAATTTTGACAGACGGGATTAATCCTTTCAATGGGTTAGGTTATTTTTTTAATGCTAACCTAATCTGTAGAGTTATAGAGTAATTTCTATTAGTGTGGAATTCCAATTTATATTTTGGAAAAGTGTATTTCATTTCAGATTCTATTTTTTAATTGCAACGAAAATTGTCACCCATTTTCCTCCTGAATCAAATGTATTGAACACGGACTGATACGGAGAGATAAACCTGGGCGTTCTAGGTTCTAGATATGAGCTGAATTGGTCCAAGGACTGACAATGGAATGAAGCAGTTTTCAAGACAGTGCTTGGCTTGAGTTTCAAATTTTTAATTTTGATTTGAAATCAACTCTACGGTTGATTGTTGATTTTGCAAAACTGTTATCAATTTTCCACCCATACGCCATTGCAAACAGTGTTTTTTGGCCTACGTCTATGTCACGTAGTGGGCTGACAGAGCATGTTTGCGGTCTACGTGGCTGTTGCGTAGGCAGGCTCTGGGGTTCGTTCACCCGACTACGTCACTGTCACGAAGGCAGGCTCTGAGCCACGCAAATGCAGTACGTGACTGTTATGAAGCTGGGCTGCTGGGTTCATTCACCTGACTACGTGACTGTCACGAAGGCGGGAGCGAAGTGGTTAAATACACGCTACATTGTTGAAATAGCGAATGCATCAGATTGTTAGCTGTAGAGATACGATTTGCTGCGGCGTGTACAGGTATAATGGCATTGTTATTATCAACAAATTTTACACTCAAATATAGAGCCAGTTTCATTACGTACATAGATTGGACCAGCAATATTGAACGCAGGCTTCACTTCTTCGTTTTACTAAGTTTACGACGTTTCACGGGTCCACGTTTTTTTATCTTGGATCCAACAGTTCAACCTAATTAAGCCCCCTAAGCCAAACAATAACTATTCACCATGGTTCGACAAAGAGTGTCGAAGCCTAAAGTTTTACATGAACAACACAATCCGTCAAATACGTCGCAATTCTATCGCATCTCTCGTTCGTCCCCTTCAAGAAAAATTCCGCCAAGCCAAGGCCCTTTATCACGACACAATTACACAGAAGAAGGAAGATTACAATATAAGGTTACAGTCTACTCTGCCCAACCACACGGACGGTAAACAGTTCTGGGCAGCGTATAAAAGAATCAACATCCCCTCCTCTCCGTCTAACCAAATAGATCAAGAAAGTTGGTTCCGGCATTTCAGCAGCGTCTTCTCTGTTCCTTATGAGTACGAGATAGACACAATAACACTCCCACTCAACTACACACCGGACCCGATTTTGGACAACGACTTTAATATTTTTGAAATAAGGTTAGCATCCAAATCTCTCAAGAAATACAAAGCGCCAGGCAGCGATCTGATCCCGAACGAAGTATGGGGTCTGGGGTCTCCTCAAATGCTACTTGTGTTATGTACTCTATTTCAACAGTGCTTTTCGTTAGGTCAAGTTCCTCTTGCGTGGTGCCAAGCCGTGATCTTACCATTATACAAGAAAGGTGTGCGGAGTCTTACATCCAACTATAGACCCATCTCTCTCCTCAACACCATTCTCAAACTCTTCATTATAATTCTGAACAATCGTCTGAATACATGGATTAAACAAGAGCAGAAAATATCGGAGTTCCAGGCTGGGTTCCAGAGAAAGAGGAGCAGCCTTGATCACATATTTACACTGAACGCAATTATACAGATGCATATTCTCAAGAAGAAACAATTATTCGCCTGCTTCATCGACCTTTCCCAGGCTTTCGACTCACCGCCGCACAATCTTCTGTGGAATGTCTTGCGGTCACTTGGGGTCTCACCTAAGTGGCTACGAATATTTTCCCATCTCTACAAAAATGCCCGGGCCCGTGTTTCAACGGACAGCGGCCTAACGGAGCCAATAAGTATTAGGAAAGGGGTACTACAGGGAGAGTCCGCAAGTCCCTCGATTTTCAACCTCTTTCTAGAAGGAATCGTCGCCGATCTTGAAGCCGGCATCCGCCTTGTAAATATTATCGTACATATACTACTATATGCGGACGACATGGCTATCGTCGCCCCAACCAAAGAAACGCTTCAACTCAAGCTCGATATTGCTGCGAAATTTTTGGCCTTAAGAGGCCTTAATGTAAACATGGCAAAAACAAAAGTAGTTGTGTTTCGAAGACATTCCCCTCTCGCTGCTAGCGTTAAATTCAACTGGAACAAATCTCCAATCGAAATAGTCAAATCTTACACTTATTTGGGCGTGCCATTTCACTGGAACGGAAAATACAACCTCGCTACCTCCGAGTTTACAACGAAGGGTCTAGCCGCACAGGGGGCAGTACTCTCGACACTAAAAAAATCTAAAATATTTGACTTATCTCTATCCAAAAAGCTGTACGAGTCAATTGTCAAATCAACAACACTATATGGTAGCGGTATCTGGGGTCTTCCACACGCCGATGTCCTGGAGAAGGTCCAGCAGCAGTATTACAAACGAGTATTCAGCCTACCTTCCTGCACACCCCGGTATTTCATACGCTTGGAAACAGGCAGTACACATATTTCACACGAAATACTTAAGCAGGCTCTCTGGACTTTCAACAGAATTCTGTGTTCTTCTCCGGATTCCCTGATTTATGAAGCCTACACGGCACTGCGCAGAGTATCAACCTTATTCCCCGAACATAAATATAGTTGGTGCATTCAAATTAGAGATATACTAGCAAAGTATGATTATGTAAATGTATGGGACAAAAACTCTGCAAATCTTCTCTCTATTTCCAGATCGAGCATACTCAAAAAACACAGAGAGAACCTCGGAATGGACGATCTGAACTTAACCCGGGCATCCACTTCTATGCCACACTATTCTATTCTAAAATCTGATTCTTACGGTGCGCAGCAATACTTAAGCCAGAGTTTACCGAGATACATAGTGAACCAAATTATTCAACTTAGATTAAACTACTCAATTGTATTCTGTAACGGAAAATGGCATAACCTTGGTATCTTCGAAGTGGCGTACTGCAGGTTCTGCGGCGAACAGGAATCCCTGTCCCACCTATTTTCCTGTAGTCGTTACTCCGCAGCAAGGCTCAAGCTTCTGTCATCAGCCGATCCAAATTTTTGTCCCTCTTTAGTTTATAACAACGACCAGAAATACTGGAAGAACCTATATGTAAAAAGCTGCTTACAAATTCGTTTGTGATAAACAAAAACTAACAGTTAGTTAAGCAAAATAATTCTTACTCTAGCAATAAGTCTTTCCGACAGGGCCACGGCCCCCATGTAATAATAAGTATCCTTCCCCTTGATTCACCCCTGGGTATATCAAATAAATAGTGATTGATTGATTGATATTTGTACATGGTAGCATGGCTGATCCGGCGTTGATCCTCCCCTGGGACCGGATCAATTTTTCTGATCAACTTTGATTCGAAATTTCGACTTAAGCCCTTTCGCTAATGTATGTCGGATCAAATATTTGGATCAAGTCAAAGACCAGCCTTGATCCCACCTTGATCCGTTTCATTAATCCACCTCCTGGAGGAGGTGGATTTTGAACTATTTTATGATATATTCTATAATATATTTTAGACCAGAAGGTCTACTGGGATGCCCCTGTCTGTCCGTCTGTCTGTCTGTTTTTCTGTCCGTCACCAAAACATATGTAAATAGGTTAAAACTCGCAGCTATGTAAACACGTTACAGTGACTTTCATAAAAAACAGTCGCGCTTCAACCAAGAATATCACATATTACAAACCTCTCTAAACTACTACAGCATATGTTGTTAC
>JAQFYT010000293.1:0-28694 GCA_034694925.1 Ceratophysella denticulata
ACGGACAGACGGACAGACGGACAGACGGACAGACGGACAGACGGACGGACGCACACTCCAAATTATATAGTAGATGACGTTTTTGTATTGTGAGCGGAGAGTTGACCTCATCAGTCATCTTACTTTATTGAGCTGATAATCCTTCTTACTGTTCGGAACGAACATAGGTCCTCCGGTTTGCATTGTGTATTTGTTTGCATGCTGAATATTGGCCAAGAGGCATTGATCGAAACTTGATCGTTTTCAATAACCAAACTCTACACTGCTGTTGTTGCTTAAGGTGAGCCATAACAGATTAAATTCCAATTTATTAAAATAAACCAACAATACTACTTCTACGGTATAGGTATCTTTATTGATTATGATTGCGTGTCTTGAAACTTTCTCCAATTACGACAGCAAGCCAATAATTTCCTCAAAAACTCTTCCTGAGTGTCCAAATTCTGCTTCAATAAATGTCCCATCAACTGCTTGCCCAACTTCTTAAAGCGGGTCAATCAGAGGACTAATGTTTATCTGAAAGTGATTTGGCGATTTCTCCATATTCCATAACAGCAGTATTGAAGAATAATGTAATCATTTGATTCGTAGTTCCAAAGATGTCTACAGCTTTGGCGTGCGCTGTTGACCAATCCACAGCTTTGCCAGTTTCCGTGTTCTCTGAACATAATGCAACATTTTATAGAAGGATCGAAAACGACTTGCTTACTTAAGAACCAAAGATTTAATGTAACTCACTTGGAAAAACTGATCCAGAAGATAAATCGAATAGAGCGAGAGTAATCATTATGATTGTACATGTCAGTTCATTGAGAATTAGGTATACCGTAACTAAGTTAATTCTTGAAGCACTTCGGACGACTGTAATTTGGTTCATTAGATACACAAATAGTTATACATGCGGTGAAACAAGACAGTTCTTAAGGCGTTCCTACCTGATTTTGTTGCAGAATTGAAATTAATCAACATACGTGCCGCTCATTTTGCCGTATCTTACGCTCTAAAGTTCAAGTAGTTTAATTCGAGACTAAAATAGGTACCTAACAATATCCATGTGGAAATAAATTACGTAGTATTATTTGCATTCGATGAGGTTAGTGTTATATAGAGGTCCGATCATTTGTATAAGAAAAGCTGATACGTTTAAATATGTATACGACCATTCGTTGAAGGCGGGGTTCCACCAAAATCGTTTCGAGCCACACTGGCTGCTCCAGCAGCCAGTGTGTTAGATACAACTAAATGGTCATATTCATTGAGCGTCAATTTGCATTTATTAGGATTTCTAATCGCCGATTGGGGTGAAATTGATAGTACTCAGCAGGACCACTATTTTCATAGGTTAAAGTCTAGCTTTAGTAGGTACCTAGTATTTTGACTGAAGGATATACAACAATGAAGTGTACAGACGAGTGACACTGATTTGAACTGGATTTGTGTGTGGACAATAACCAACAGGAATGCAACATAAAGGTGTACGGTATTGTGAGTTTTTTAATTTTCCGGTCAATCGCCGTAAGACCAATTCCTGAGTGGTAAAATCATTTTTATAAATCGTTAATCATTATGAAAAACCATACCTGAACTGAGCTAGGAGTTTGTTTTTAAAGAATTTTTAAATTAAATATCAAAGACCTCGAATTTGACGGAGGAATGGTTGGACCGAACGGTTAACTGTTAGCTGTATGCGTACAATAAAAGTCACGCTATTGGTTTAAAACATTATTCCAAACAATTCATTTACTTGTTTTGTTTTGTGAACGTTGGAACCCGAAGAACAACACCAGCACATATCGATTCAATTAAAAGCCGAGAAGGAGTGTAACTGTGTGATCGAGGGAAATTTTCAACAACGTCAGGGTGGTTCCCTGCTTAATAGTGAAGAATACGCCTGTGTCCACGCCGAGCGGCATACATGACACCATGACTTTAGATAAGTGTGCGGATCGGATCGTAGCTTCTCTCATTGACCGCACAAGATCGACCGAGGCTTTGTGCATCTTGTAAGACATGGGAATGATTTCCAAAATGATCAGAATAATTGCCAAACTGACCAAAGGGAACCCAAGGTAGCCAGGCAGTTTGACCTCGTGGATGAGACGTATGGTCGAATAGTTGCCGAGCATAAAGACGATTGAAAGCGTGAAGAAAAACAAAGGCAGGATAAAGGTCTCTGAGCAGAAGTTGAACTGAACATTAAGTATTTGAAGCATTCGGTAGTACTTGGCCATTTCCGTGGATTTCTTCGTCCTGAAATTTAATATTAAAATGCTTGATATAGGGGCGGAGGTTACAAGCAACATTTGTTCTTCTCGTAACGCAACCTTCATTTTTGTGAACAAAATTTTTTTCACGGTACAACTTAGGCTCCAATAAAATTAAAGTGACAGAAGGTCAGATCTACCATAAAGATTTGTTTACGAGCCCGGGCTAGTATTTTCCCCCGAGTCCGGCGACTGGCTAATATTCGAGACCATATGCTATTCTTTATTAAGGAATATATGAGCAAAGAATCTGACGAAGTCAAAAATATAAACCTAACCTTACCGCATTGTATCAAGACAGTTCCGAGCAAGCATCACATAAGAGAGGAATACGAAATCATAGAACAACATCGTAGAAGACACTGATAGGGACATGGCGCATTCGAAAATTCCAAACGGAATAAGCTTCCATTTCACGGTTCCGCGGGTACCCAACAGTGAATACCAATATTTTGGGTTTGTCTCGAGCGACCCAATTGAAATCAAGAGCTGACAGGCGGAGTAGAAGTAAATGAAATAGGTAAACTTCTTAACAGATGTCGAATCAGGCTTTCCAGTGTCCCGCACGGTCCATTTAAGATCTGCCAAGATACGCATTTGTTGAAGTACCTACATTATGCTCAATTGCTTACCCGCTTTTTAAACACGTTAGGTTCTTTAGATCTGAGAATGCAAATTATCGGTAATTTTTATCTCACCTGTGAGATAACGATTAGTCTTGAGCACTTGGTTAATGAAATTACAAACCTCATCTTGGAACCTGAATGTATTGAAGTGAAATACAGATGTACATGTCCATGTGGTCACATTGAACATGTTTGAAAAAAGCTTTCCGTACGTTATATTTTCCATGCTAATGGCGAATTGGACAAGTCGAAAACTCATAAACAAAGTATTTACGCTTACATAGAGTGCGGTCAAACGCCACTGCCAGAGTTTAATTTTGGAAACGTGCTTCACTTCTTTTTTACTGGCATTCCACTCATATGGAAAGGCTCCAACTTTGGCCCCGACTTTTAAGACAAACTGAAAGGTATCCAAAACCACTTTTGTGATCATCGCGAAAAAATAATCCGGTGCATTCCAAAACTCGTTCTGGGCTTCGATTTGGTTTCCTCATTCAACTTAACACTTTACCCGTATGACTAGTGAAATTAATTTTGAAAGATACCTACCTGTACCTTGGAGTATCTACCTAATCATTCATGCAGTGTCCTCATCCAGAGACAGGAACTTAAGAAAACAACAACATTCAACTATTCCCTTATCAAGCTGGTTTCATTTAATTATTGCTCAACGTCCATTCTGTACATTGCAAATTTAATCGACACTCTTGGGTTGAATCTTTAATCAGCAGAACTCAGCAAAAATTCAGTCTACAATATTAGAACATTGCAAGGTAGTTCTCAATCCCAGTGTGTAATGCTATTCCAAATCATGGAATTGTTGAAACTTAACCCTGGAAGGCGGACAATTTAATCCGAAATGTCAGTGTGACATATCGGTAATCGGTATGGATGGTATTGAGTCGTTGGAATGGCAACTTTTTGTAAATCTTAATTACGGACATTCTCGAGCTGTTACGTTGTTGGTAATTAACTGACCTGTCAATTAGTTGAACGAAAAGCCGTAATCGTTAACGTCGGTCCCAAATACTTTCCCAGAATTCCGAACACTCGAGAAAATATTCCTATGGGTGTGATATTCCGTTGAGTGGGTAAGGAATATATTAAATGATCTTATAGGCTCCTCACACCTAAGAGTTAGCAAGTTGACACCTATGCAAGAATTGCATCGATTTTTCGATTAACATTCAGCGAATTTTATTACATTCAACCCCTATGGGTTCTTATTTCTCCTGTAATGCGCCTAATTTTGTTTTTATTTCCCCTAAAATACTGTGGATATGACCAGACATTATTTCTTTTAACTTTTAAGCTAAATATGGCAGTTCAACCTTTGTTCCAGCTTTCAGCAGTTTTTTTTATTTGATTAATGCATCAGATGAGAAATATTTGTAACTGTATTTTTGGTGAGTTTATACTGGTGGTAAATCGTAAAAGCGTTTTCAGAAGTAAAACTAACTAGTTATCAGTTATCTCGTTTCGACCTAGGCGTTTCTTCGATCAACGTACAGCATTACTTTACAGCAGTAATGCGTCTGCCGACCTTTTGCTAACGTAACATTCGGACAATAGAGACAGTGACCTAGAAGATACACCTGTTAATCAGCGTGGCCGAGGAGAAGCCAAATAATCCATTCAAGAATTCAACATTCAATTGGACTAGAAGAAATCCAATCATTAAGTTTCGCACGCTGAATAAACTAAATCATCAATTTATTACCCCTTTTGACCAACTCGGCGGTTAAAGACGCCGATTGTATTTATGTATTTTTTAAACTTCAGAACAAGCTCAAAACTGGAATACCGTAGGAACCTATCAAAAATATGAAACTGGGATTTCGTTGGTTTTTGTATGGGGGAAACTGGCTTGAAGACTCGTGTACTTGTCCTCTATTCTGAAAGAATGTGTGTGTATTCATTTGACGATAATTTGGCAATAATAAAAAAATATGTGCTTAGTCCCAGATGAAGCTAAACTATTCCAATTAATCGACATCGCAAGCAACGTCGAGCTAAAGCTACGAAAGCTCATATTGTTTAGTAAATATGATTTAATTGTACGAATTATTTATGATTAATCGACGATACTAAGTTTGGTTTTCTAGGAATTATTTTGTGCTGATGTCAGTCTGAAACGAGGTTTTGAAGTTTTTCAGTGTGATTCATTTGCTTAAAAAAATTTGTTTTAATGTAAAATTCTGTTTGTGATAATAGATTATGTGCATTCTTGGTCAAGTTAGTTAGTTTTTGGTGAAATCCACTCAAAATCCCTAGTCAAAAAAACAAAACTAAGGGGAAAAGTGACATTTTACACTTTTGCAAAATTTTTGGTGAAAAATACAAGTTCTTAAATGTCACTTTAAATGAAAGCTCTTTCGTATTCTGTCAGCCAAACCCATTCAAAATATTTTCCGCAGTATAATGTGAATTCGAAGATCTTATTAACTTTGTAACATGTTGAACCAATTTCATTAGTAAAGCAGTTCTACGTTTAATCCAAACCTATAGATAGGTTTTCCCACCAACTGTGAACGAATTCAATCAACCAAGATTAACCCACACGAACTCATTTGAGTAGAAATTGAATTTGATTATTTATAATCAACAATTCTCAACAACTGTCAGTCCATCTACCTTAATCAATTCTAATGTCATTTATTGAAGAATCACAAGCGCAATATTTTCACAATCCATCGAATTCCCTCGTTCCATTTCGTGTTTATTCATATTTCATATATCTTAATCCAAACTTCTAAACTCTCAACCCAATCGAAACTGTGTACTAAATTATTTTTAAACATTTGAAGTAGGTTATTACTGTTTGCATCATTGCAATAGTTACTAAGTGCAGATTAAGCAAGGGAATGTTCTTGAACGGAACTGACCCATGTTTAGGTCGGATCATGCCTTGCTAATGATTCGTGTCTTGCCGGCATTGCCTGTTTAATGAATGATCAATTGTTATGGTTATGTTAGTACGTTTGTGAAATAGAAGCAAAACATGTGTTCTTCAAAATCTGATGATAATTTATGGATTCATCTTCCACGAACCCAACAAATTTTTAGAAATAAAATATTTACACTAACGTTTTAACTTATTATACTTGCATAAGCTAAAAATCATTGCAGATGAAAATACAATACCTATATATTCGTAATTTTCTAACCAGCTTATCGTATAACCACTTGACGGAACCCTATCTTACTTGACAACCACGTAGGATGAACCTGTATGTGTGCGGCCCGGTTTAGTGATTGGTCAATTCTTGGAATTTAAATTTTTTCGATATTTTAAAACATTTTCAAGTAGTAAACACAAAAGTAAACAGCTACATGCGACAACGCGACGGGCCGTGGTTGCCATGGCCAGACAATTATTGAACGAATAACGTTACAATTGCTCGGTCCTAGTACTACACTTTACATTACAAGATACCGCCCAAAATACGAATCATTAGCATAACCTCAAGCTAACGTAAACCCTTCGTAATTGTTAGCGACACATTCTTGTAACTCCGCGATGTATGCCGGAATCCCACCAAAGTAATTAAGCGGCTCCCGGATTTTCCCTGGGATATTAGCTCCTTGATACCAAGAGTCCGTTGGTGGAAAGAGACTCGTATTCCATAAATCCGTTAGATTCTTGACCCAAACTTCCTCTGCATCAAGATTAGCATCAACTCGACGTAGACCTTCCGCTCTCATTTTGACCATTAGCTCAATGACCCAATCAGCCTGAAGCCCACCACAGGTGGGACCATTGGAGAAAGCTGTTGGAGCCTGCGGTCCGTAAAACCAATACATATTCGGGAATCCAGCGGTGGTCATCCCAAGGTATGTCTTGGTTCCGTTTCCCCATTTATCTTGAATTGTCAAGCCTGTACCGTTGGTTATTTGAATGTCGAGAATACCACCGGTCACAGAGTCAAAACCAGTTGCCAAGATTAGCACGTCCACCGGAACAACACCCTCGTTCTCCGTTTTCACACCTTTACTCGTGATTTCCAGTATTGGAGATTGACGGACGTTGATAATGTCCACGTTATCTTGATTGAAGACTTCGTAAAACGTTTGTTCGAGGCAGGGCCGTTTAGTGCCCCAGGCATGCGGTGGGATCTTCGGAGCCAGAATATCCTGTTTTGCTGGATCGTTCAAACGTGCTCGTACTTTCTCGCACCAGAAGTCATAAACTGAGTCATTTGCTTCTTGCACGAAGAATATTTCTTTATATGTCGCCAACCAGTAGGAAAATCCACCGTAGTTCCACAGATACTCATACAAATCCCGTCGCTGCTTTGGCGTCGCCTCGTCAAACTTTTGTTCCGTAAAGTCCATGTCAATCACGAGTGAGCCGTAGGTTTGGAGTAGGTTTCTAAAAATCCGCTCGTAGGTTGCCTTTGGCGGGAATCTCCAGGGAGAACCCGGGTTTTCCTTGTCCCTGAAAGCTTGTTGCATGGGAATGGCAAGATTGGGCGTACGTTGATATACTGTGAGATGTGAGATGACTGGACCGATTTCCTGAATAGTTTGAACGCCCGAGGCTCCCGTTCCAATGATGGCCACTCGTTTTCCTGTCAAATCTACTCCAGCTTCCGGCCAAACGCCCGTGTGATAAACCTCACCCTGGAAGGTGAGGTGACATATTATACTCCACAGATAATATAGAACATAAGATCGAAATCTTTTACTATTATCCTACGTATTAACCTGGAAATTGTCCAGCCCTTTGAAAGATGGCGTGTAGCGTTTGGATGCGAATCCGGTGCAAAGGATGAGATGCCATGCCCAGGTTGACAAACCGTTCTCGGCCTTGACCAACCATTGGTTCTTCTCGTCGTGGAACGTCGCTTCCGTGACCCGGGTATTGTAATGAATGTCTCGGCTGAGTCCCAGCTTATAATCCGCGTAGTGGAAGTAGCGTTGGAGTTCATCTCGTCCCGGGAAACGCTCGTTAAACTCAAAATTGGACCAAACCTCCTTTTCTTCCGACATTTGATAGATCGGAGTTTCGGAGTCGACACGAGCGCCAGGGTATCGATTCAAGAACCATGTCCCGCCTAAATCCCCACCAGCTTCGTAGATCTGGGCTGTAAATCCTAATTTTCGGAGCTTGCAGAGCGTGTGAAGCCCAGAAAAGCCCGCTCCGACAATCAGCGCATCATACATCGTGGTTCCGTTACTCGCCATTCTTAATTCAAAGTTCTGGAATTACAAATTCTAATATAAAGTCAAAACTTGAAATCGCAAAGGCGGATATTGTCTTAATCTTGCTGTCAAATTTTATACACTGCAAATAATATCCGAGCTGGTGTCATTTAATGGAGCCGACAAAAATGCTGAAACTTGCCGCCAAAATGATGAAACTGGCCGACAAACATGTTCTGACATCGAATTTGCCCAAGTTCGGCGAAAAATAAGTTTAAAAACGCTGGCGCTTGGCCTAACCTTACCTAACCTAACCTAATCAAAATTGTACAAAAAATTGAATTACCGAAAAATAGATTTGTCAGAGTACGTTGACGGCAAAATTCAGCAATTTGGCGGCTCGTTTAATAATAAGCCTAGCGGAACTATAATGCAACAAAATAACTGTCTCAGATTTGAAAAGTTGCAGTTACATAATTGACCCGATATAAGTATTTTCAGCAATGAATTCTATTGAAATTTAGGAAAATTCAAAAACCTCTGATAACTATTAGATCCATGTAACTTACAGTAAGTACAAACTTGTACGATGAATCTACTTCAGCTCTTCGGTGAACACTGATCGGCGATTTGAATCACGATTGAGATAAATAGGAGAACGCCCAGGAAGTGCCCGATATATTTATCGGGATTAAATGTGTGTCGAGGTTGACAGTTGTCCATGCTGTGTCAGGTTGTCCTTAAAATGCATTGTTTAGGTATGACGTATCACTAATTGGATTGGCAGTGTATCGCTATTGCTAACAATGAAAAATGCAGGTATTCAAGAACAAGCATACTTAATTCTTTTTAAAAGGGCATTGGTCGGCACTAATTGGCATGAGTGAATATTTACCATTGCAAAGTCTGTTTGTTTACAGAAGCGTAGAACCAGAAAGAATGATATCCCTACTGTGTTGTTGTGAAACATGCGAAATACCTATTAATACTGCCAAATTCATGGTTTGTGACAGGAAAGTGAGCTGAAATGCTGCAATGTGGTGTAAGCGTTAAAAATGCATCGGTTACCACTAATTGGCCTGGCAGATAATCGTTATTGTTAAAACATGCATTGACTGACAATAATTTACTTGAAAGTTTATCGGTGCGCTTAAAAACGCATTGATCGACAATAATTGGCTGCTGAGCTCTTCCTCACGCTGAGCATGTAGCATCAATTACCTGAAATAGCATAAAAATTGCAGTGGAATACGCTGTCCATAGGCCCTGGTAGGGTCTAGGTAACCTCCACTGCTGTGTGGATACACTTACGTATGATTGATATATTTCCAGTCAGTGTTTACTATTGTGTATTACATTTGGCAGATTAATCTAAAAATTTACTATGCATATTAACAAGAAGAAAATACTTATTGATGCATGACACTCGACTTTAAAGACATATGCAGTTGAAGCAATGACAATATTTCACAATAATAGGTTTAGACAATCTAATAGCAAAACACTAATTGAATCGTAACAAATGTTATCGTTTAATTTGTCTAATACTTTATTTGGAGTGAACTAATTGATTCTGAGCCGCCACTAAAACTATTAGAATTGCATTAAAGCAATGGTATAGCCAACGATCCCGTTTAAGAGACTCAATGTTGTCCTTTTCTTCACCTCGTAGAATGTTCCAATTTTGACTGTAATTGGTCTGAATATTTGAAGTAGAGATTTTTCGTAACGATTCAAATTGCTCATTTTGGATGCCAATATGAAGAATTTTCCGGACAGATCTTGAACAATTCCTGCTTTTGGATAGAAGAAGAGCTGAACTGACATGCTAAAAACCGCACAATAGAGAAGGATCAGAATCACGGGTGTAAAGTTCTTTGTGCTTATCAGTTTAATGGTTCCATAAACGGAAATGACACTGTACGACCCCAAAATGAATTGGAAACAAGGAAAGAAGAATGTGGAGAAAGCTGAGTTGAATAACGTGTTCATGATCCGCATTTTGGTGTAGAGCGTACAACTCTCCTCAATCGTTAGCTGTCCTCTGGAGCTCCTAATGATAATAAGATAGCATAATCGATACCAAAATTGCAGTTTTAAGGCTGCTCCTATACATCTGGTGATGTCACAGGGTGCTATAGTAGGAAAAAATTATACAGTCTCGAAACTGGATTTGATTTGTTTCTATTTGCGCTTGCGCAGTGACATTTATTCGGTTCGTGTATGTATGCTTAGGTAGGTTCTGATACCGCATGGGACCAAACGGTCACATACGTTTTACTAACCTAACCCTAACCATAGTGTGATATCTTTAGCTGTTATCATTGGCCTAACTTCGACCCAGGGTAAAAGTTACGGACGTCCAAGTTAAAAAAAATCTTAAGTAGATATTCGTAAATGAGAAAGATCTTCAGCTTTAGGAAGCTGTTAATAGCTGTTAATATTAATAAACGAGATATTAACAGCATATACACATAAATCAGTTCAGCGGTTTAGGAAGAGTTAATGGTCAAACAAACCGCAAAATTACAACACCGAAGTAGATCTAAAGGGTTGGCATATAAACGTGCCATGAAAAAATAGAATATGCCATGAAACAGAAGAATGCTGCCATAAGCTAAAATTGGTCTATAATTCCAAAGGTTAGGATAGTTATTGGTCATTTGGGTATTGCAAAAATCTAACCTAACCTGTACAACGGATCAATCTCGTCCGCCAACGTTTTAACCTAACCTAACCTGACTAAAATCAAATTTATTGCCATGGCACAAGTCTTCTTTTTCATGGCAGATTCAATTTTCTCATGGCACGTTGAAATATTTCCCAATGTAAAGTAATCCGAGCGCTGGGTTTAATCCGCGACTTAGCTCACGTAAATATATGATCTAGAGCTTTAACTTATACCCGCCATTATTACTTCATATGGCCCTAACTATTCCAAACAATACTCGTAAAACTGGAGAAGCTATTTACTTACATAAGGAATTTGAGAGAAATTTTAGTTGTTTCCATATATGAAAGAATAAAATATGTCTCCACGATCCAACTGCCCCAATAGGTCAAGTCCAAGACAGCTTGAAACGTTCCAAGAAAGATAACTACTGGTGCAGTCATCTGGTCTTCACAAAGTACTGAAGTGAAGAAATACTTTTGGCTAGGAAATGCAATAGCTACCATACCGTACACGACCACACATTCAACGGCAACTCCGCCAACGAGGAGAATAACTTTGTCCAGGATTCCTTTATTTTTCCTGAACTCCAAGGATCCAAACATCCCTAATAAAAATTTATTGAATCAATAAGCGAGTTGCTTACTTTAAGAATGCTTCATTTAACATTAGCCCTTTCACATTTTTGTGATTCATTCGCCGTTTTTAATTAAATTACTCCTCATTTTATGTAACAATACGAAAATTACGGAATACAAACAGCAAATATCAATTCCACGTGTTCTTACTTTCCATGTATTCCGTGAAATAAACAAGTTGATTCATAGCTTCCGCGATTTCGGACCCATACAATAGACAATGAAACTGAAAACTTGCCGTCAAGGCAAATGCTGTTGATGAAATGAGAATTCCGGCTAACTCATGAAATGAGTCTTCCTCCACGAAATAGTCCCAATATACAACTGCTTGGTAAACCTTAAAAATGCATACCATACAACAAATAGTGACCCAAAGCCGAAAAGAGGTAAACGGCTTTATTTCAAGCACAGTTTAACATAATTGAATTCATTCAAACCACCATCCAGCAACACTGATTTTAACGCAATTGCAATTTCAAAGTCCATTTCCGACTTCAATGCTAGACGCTAGAATCGCAGTAATGTCGCTAGTGCGAGTATATCTTAAATTATACCTGAAACAAGCAGTGTGACAATGCAATGCAAGGAACGATAAGCTTCCATTTTGGTTGTACGGGAAATCCTATCCTTGCTCCGAAATTGGTCCAGATGAACTCAAATGGAATTACTTTTGTTTTTGAAGCAGTATTGAGAACTTTTGGTGCCCATCTAAAAACTGACTTGTAGGTATCCATGACCAGTGTTGTTGAATCAACTGATTTAACTCGAGCTTCGAATTTAAATTGAATCGAATTAAACCTGGGAACGGGACTTATTTTATGTGCATTTAACCAATTACAATGGCAAGTTTGATCGTAATTGTCCCTCCTCTACTGTTTGATGGAAATCTTTAAACGGCGTTTTCGTTTATTTATTATTTTAATCCAAGCCACAATTAAATCTGACGCTTCTAGAATTGACACGCGACGAATCTTTGCTAGTATTAAACATATGTTACAGACGATACTTGTGCATAGTGTGCACACACTAATTTTTTGTGCATATAAGCTTAGTAATATATTCGCTTTGTATCTTAAAGCCTGTCAAACAAACTTTATTAATTGAACTAAGTGTGTCCTACTTGCTAGCTTATTTCTGGTAACATACTAATTTTCATTAAAGCTGAAAAACTATTATCTTAATATACGGATGTATCATATATGCTACATAACATCCATTTTAAATTCGTCTGGGTTCGGTCCAACTGTAAATTAATGTATGTACGCTGGTGTGTATTCGCGACAGGCAACGAATTGTCCCGCCGTAAGGTTTACGGGTGCTGTAAGTTATTTCACTAAATTGTTTTTAATCGGCAGATAGACACAAACTAATAAATTATTAAAATGGTGTGAGGAGTTGACTGAGTATTAATTAAAATGTCTTTCATTAAAACCAGCAATTAAAGTGTATTATTGGAAAGCGTAACATTGACAGAACAACAAACAAGATTATATCAAAACCTCATCGTTTTGATTCTGAATAAGGTCAACTTCAAGGAATCCATGCAGTGGAAATTTGGCCAAGCTATTATCTGATATATGACCAGAACTGATAATAAATACTGTTTATAATTATTACTTCTGTAATTTTCTTCAATTATATCAAACCAAAGCATTTATTCGAAGGGTTATTTACTGAGAACAATCTCACAGTGCCTACATCATCCCCGAAAGTAAAAACATAATGCGTTATTATAGTTAATGTATATTATTAACATAATTTCAACCTATATTCAACTCAAAATCATTTATTTCAAAAGCGATTTTATTATGACTATTTAAACCGACAACTTTGAAGGCTTTTAAAGACTATCAATAAATCAAACCGAAAAGCACAGTCATATCATTTAATTTGGGCTTATTATATAGATTTTGTCTAACTGTACTACATAAGAATAAACCTAGCACGTAATATCTCTTATATATGTTATAAACAGGTATAGAATTACAGTAAGGTGTTGAATTTTGTTCCTGAATAAATACTTCCACCTTACAAGGGAAGTACTAAAGGGAAGAACTTATACCATTCATAACGTTGGATCGAAGTGTGAAACTAGATATGCGTAGGTACCTAATTTTATATCTGTAGAATTAAGGTCACCGTCTCTTAGGCCCTTAAATATTAGTGAATTTTGAGACAATTCTATATTTCGCATAAACCCTTTGAGTTTGTAAGACATGACAAGCCCTTTTTGAATAAAATCCATTCGCGCGTTCAAAAGTTAGCGGTGTTTGGGGAATTTTACATCTTGCTCTCCTGCGCGGCGGGGGTTCTATCGCTCAGCGCTGGAGTCCAGCTCTTGAATCTGTGAATGTATTTACTTCTTAAATGGCTTGTTTTAAAGCTCTACTGAAATGTTTAAAATTGTCAAAAAAGACATTAAATTTATGAAAATTATACGATGTAAAGTTAAATCCATCATAAATCTGACTAACCAGGTCGTGTTTAAGTATTGAATTTTTATTAGAATTTCATTACCAGATCTTTCACATCCCAAACATCATTCGACCTAACAAGGGGGAAGAAATGAAATTCCAAATGCTTGCATAGTCAGTCAAAATGTAGAATTTGTTTCATTAGTAAAATCTTAAAAATTAGTGAAAAATAATTTAAATGCTTGATATCGCATGTGTAAGGAACACGTTGTGCAGTTGATATTGATTTTAATAGTTATTTACGCCTTAATTTATTTGTCATTTTTAATTTCTCTTGTATTTATTGCGATCCAGGGACTGAAGTGAAGTACGTATAGTCGAGATGACATGCCACGTTAAATCTACATTTGCAGACACTACTCATGTGCATTTTAATTTTATTACAGTTTATTACCGTAACCATGAAGGGAAAATCATTTAATCAAAAGTATGGGGCACGTATGTCGGATTTTCATTTACTCAAATGACATAACTTGAACTTGGCCGGTAGAGTACTTGGGAATGTTTTCATTCCTACACGTTACAGGCAAAATAGATATTTTCAAGTTCCATATTATGCAAGTCAATGGATTGTCTTCACTGAAGAGTTAGTAGGTTGACTGCACTCACGATTACGATGAGATAATGTTTAATAGCTCTTGGTTTCTGATTTCTGTTAAAACCCAATGTAAGCATTTCACTCGCATGACACTACACTTTAATTGCAATAAGAATGCAAAAATTTATTATTATTTATGGAATATTTTCTGTTAAGTAGGTACATTTTAATTATGTTTTCCCCAATTCGGAATCGATGAGCGTTCTCCCAAATTGACGTCAATATTCAACTAGAACAAATCCAGAAAATACTGCCTCAAGTACCTATTGATTGTAAACCTTATGATGTAAGATGTCACACGTGAACCTTGTACATACGGACTAGGCACGTGAATTTACTAATCTTGACTTGCGCTCACCACATTACATAAATTTAGAACAATAGCCATATTAGATTAACAAGTGATATGGACGAGTATTTGCATCTGATTAGTCTAAAGGCGACTGATAGGAGCATTCCAATAAATTACTATATAATAGTGGATGCCTTTCGCATGGCTCCACTTTTCGTACCACACTGGTGGGTTGCAGGTTATTATATTTAGGTGTTGGTTATACGCTACAGAGCTAACAAAAATGATTAGTTTCGTAAAACGTTTGCAGATCATGAGCTGGGTATCTGCTCTGGTATTGGTTTTGCTGTCTTATTCTTCCGAGACAAGCGCTGCGCTGACTGAAAACCAAATTGCACTCCTTGAAAATTTAGTTTACAATAAAACGCTCAAAGATCAGCATGTAACGGGCATGAGTATTTCTATTCTGCAAGGAGACGAGTTCAATGACCTCTATTCCAGAGGCTATGGCTTCAGTGATCTAAAGAACGAAGTTCGCGCCACGAATCAAACTTTGTTCGGAATTGGATCACTTTCCAAAGTAAGCTGTGTTGCAGGTGTCAATACAAATAGCGTTTTCAGCTTAACTTTAAAGGGACCAATACGATGAGTTACTTATACAGAACTTTTAAGAACACCTTGTTAAAACAAACTTATTATTAACAAACGGACAGATGTAACAGACTTATTAAAACATTGAGGAAAATTACAAAGACTTTTATATGTACAAAATGGATATATACATATTTGTGTATAATACAGATGACCGCTGTGATTTTCTATTAAACCTAAAATTCAAATCTTTCATGCAAACCTTACAGATGATCTCGTCCTTATTGATAGTAAAACTACTCAATGACAAATTTCCTGATATGGGCGAAGGAGTTCTGGATCAACCAATTCGGACGCTTGCTCCAGATTTTAATTTCACCTTAATCGACAGGTAAATTTTTTAAAAAATATTTTACAATCATTTAAAAATTATCGTCAATTTATTTTATGTTATGTTTATAAATTTTTGGTACTAGATATCGTTCCGAGTATGGAACTTTCCGTGATTTAATGGCTCATAAAGTGTGTATCCATGCATACACTGAAATTGCGGGACTCATGGGTGCCTTCGAGAGCAAGGAAGATGTCGTCTAGTAAGTTTGTACCGCATTGCACTCTATCAAGCTTTCGTACGCTTTAATCTGACAAGAACATATTTTTACAGTCGACAAAGATTTTGTCCACAAAAATGCGGATTTCGTCACCCTGGTTGGCACTACAACAATGTTATGGTTCATGTAGCAGCTGAAGCCGCTGCAAGTGCGTATGGGTCTGGAGAATCATTTGAAGAATTGGTAAGCTCAAATTTGAATCTCAAAGGTACCATAAATGCTAGCAGCTTAAATTACACGTTACTTAATATTTTTAATTTTCAGCTTGAGAAATTTTTCTTGGAATTGGGAATGACCGACACGCAAGTTATTAAAAACGATGTCGACTACGAAACCCTGCCAAATATGTCCAAAGGGTATTACTGGAAAGACGAAGAAAGTCAAGAATTCAATATCGAGCTTATTAAGTACATTAATTACGTATATATTGAAATGTCTGTGTTTTCCTTAATGTTAATGATTTCAGTCCGTATATTGAATATATCTTGATTCAGGCGATCATCCTTTATTACGGCCGTAGGCGGAATCCTGACAACGGCGAATGATATGGCCAATTATATGGCCGTTCTTGGAACGAAGGGAAAACGTATGGATGGAACTCAAGTTATTGGCGAGGTAAATAAATATAGTAGCATTATTTAATGAGTCTATTTGAGCCTTTGTAAAAAATCTTCGTTAATGTTTGCTTACTTGCATTGCTTGTGGTGATTTCATAATTCCTGCATTATTGGTTTTCTCACAGCACATTATTAACTGGGTATCACGGAACTCGAATCCTTACCTCAATCCGGCTTACAAAGGATCTCAAACGGATCGGCCACGGGGTGACAAGTAAATATTCAATAAATTTAACACCACGTATTATCCATCCCATTCTCTTTAATTTATATATGTAACTGTATTATGGTAGTTCCTACGGGATTGGATTAATTTTGGGCACAAATGACGGGTACCAGCGCCTTCGTCATATCGGCTACATTGCTCCTTATACGTCTATCATGAATGTGTATCCCAAGCTCAAGCTAGGAATCTTTACGGCATTCAATGGTCCGTCCAGGTTCACCGACCACGTAAGGAAATACTTTATAGTTATATGAAAAACAGTTTGAAAAGCAATACTTCTTACCAATTATTTAATATAATATAAGCCTTTAAATTGAATCTCTGAAAAACTCTGCCAATACCAAAAATATTGGCTAAACATTGATATAAACGGTAATTAATGTTACTCTTTATTTTTAAGAACCGAATTCATGACCAGCTTGTCGATATTATTCGTGGATTCATCACAGAGCCAACTGTCGACTACGTGCCTTCGAATCCAGAGAGTTATTTGTCCTTAGATGAAGACATTCTCGATCAAGTTACTCAAATGCAATCGATGGACATAATTCCAACGTTCGAAAATACTAGAAAGTTCAACCATTCAGATCTGATTGGAACATATGGGTCTGCTATAGGAGGTAAACTATTTCATTTGTGAACGCTAAATCAAAATATATTGGCAGTACAGCGGTGCGCTCCGTAAAGAAAACTTTAACACTGTTTGTTAAAACCATTTTATAGTTTTGCTGTAAGTTGAAAACATTTCGTTGTTATACTTTTGTCGTGAATTCAAATTACTGTTTTTAAAATTTTCAGGAAACTTTGAAATTTCGGATGTGAATGAAACAACGCTCTATCTCAAGTATGGTGAATGGGGCCGAGGACAACTAATTCAACGCACAGATAAACCAGCTATTTATGACGCAATTATTGACACTGATCTTGCCCATAATTGGTATGCTGAAGACACTAAGATGCCATCCATCACCGCAGATTTTAGTACCCCACCCACATTGGTCTTTGGACTTGGTGGAACAAAATTTCCGTACGTGAAGGACTTCAAACTTGAGGATTTACCGGCTGAACCTTGGCCCGAGGACAGCTGTGGTTATGAAGCATGAACGTCATACTCTGACTCTCTGCCAGTTTAGATGCTGTTATTTATGGAAGGCTTTTGATAATTAGGTTAAATGTGAAATTTATACTGGATGATTTAGCAATAAATAAGTCAAAATACTTTGTTAATAATTTGGTCTTAATACTTTACGAGTACACACTTCTACATTTGACAGATTTACAAACACCTCCACTCGAAGAAAAGAGTAATTTGGGTTACACTGATTGATTATACAAATCGCGTTGAATAATGTGATGCAAGTTTGATCCTGGGAAAGCTTTAATGTGAAAGCTTCTGACGTCAATTATGGATTTAATAAAGCTATTTTCAACGCTCACACATATACTCAATATACTATAATTTGTTAATCCATTGATTAAATCCAATAGAACCATGTACCACTTCAACATTTACTGTGGTCTGATGCACAAACTTGTATGCTGTCACATTTATAACACTTCCTAAATCAAGATATGATAGTGTGATAATTTGATTTGGTACTTGAAATTGAACCTAAGTTGTTGCAAGCCAAAAAAATGCTCACAAGTTAAAGTTGCTTTTTTTTTATAAAATTTCACGTTTGAATTCGCGTCGACTAAGCCTAGTCAAATTGAAGCATAAGCTGCTACTGATATCTAATATCGTTTCAAAATGTGTTTTTTGAAAACCTTTGCGAGAATTACGGTAGTTGCAATTTTCCTTGCATATTCTACTATTGCGAGTGCCGCGCTTACAGATAATCAAGTCGCACTCCTTGAAAATTTGATTATCAATAAGACGCTGAACGAGCAAAATGTAACGGGCATGAGTATTTCCGTTGTACAAGGCGACGGGTTCAACGACTTGTTTTCGATGGGCTACGGGTACAGAGATGTCGAAAATGGGCTTCCCGCCACGAATCAGACTTTGTTTGGCGTTGGATCGCTTTCAAAGGTACTTATTGTAAAAAGTTAAGAGTCCTTCGATTGGAGTCTAATATCCCGTAAACCTACTTTAAGATCCAACTATTCTAATAATCGTTTACATTTCAAACGATAAATGCCTAATAAATTATGCCATGTTTTTTTCAGATGATTTCAACATTGTACATAGTTAAAATCCTGAACGACAAGTTTCCTGATCGTGGTGAGGGAGTACTGGACACACCAATTCGTACACTGGCTCCAGCTTTCAATTTCACGCTAATTGACAGGTATAATTTTAGGCTTTTGTTGACAAGCAATATGTAGGTTTATATGCTCATTGTACGCGCATTTGCATCTCTCAGTAATTTGTTGTAGTTTTTGCATTAAATATGATTTAATACAGTATTGGATAGACTATAACCGCATTTAGAATTCGAGTACAGTATACAAGGCGTGTATTCTGAATTTTTTGCCAGGTATCGTTCCGAATACGCAACGTTTCGTGATTTGCTGGCTCACAAAGTTTGTCTTATCCTAGCCACTGAAGTAGCTCTGCTCGTGGGAGCATTTGAAAGCAAAGAAGATGCTGTCTAGTAAGTTTGATCGTAGACTTATTATTTCATGTACATACTGATGGCAATTTTTTGTTTTACATATACGGTAAATAGTCGACAAAGATACTGCCCTGAAAAGTGTGGGTTTCGACACATGGGAATGCATTACAACAATCTACTTCTTCATGTTGCTGCCGAAGTGACAGGACATATTCACGGAACTGGTGAAGCTTTTGAAGACCTAGTAAAATTGAACAAAATGAAACACAGGTTTTGATTATAGAGGATAATATTGATAGTTACAACATTTAATTCGATTTTAAGTTAGAGAAATTCCTGGTCGAAATGGGAATGACGGATTCGAGGTTCATTCGAGTCGACGATGACTTTGAGGCTATCCCGAACATGTCAAAAGGTTACTACATGAGAAATAATGAGAATCAAGCAATGAACCTTGAACTTATCAAGCGTTCTGTGGTTATTCCATCCGCTGGTGCACTTTTGACAACGTCCAATGATATGGCCAATTTTATGGCGATTCTTGGAACAAAAGGAAAGCGAATGGACGGGACACAAGTTGTTGGCGAGGTAAGGCTAATCTTGAATTCCTATGGGTAGGTTCTGAGAGTATAAGCCCGCACGTCATGTGAGGAGCATAGCAAGGAGAAGCTATACTCAAATTCCAGGTCGTACCGTTTTTTTTTGGCATAGACTTTTTCCATGGAGAAATCTAAGAACAGGCGTTAATCGAGTACCGTTCAATATTTCGGAAAACAATTATCAGCTCTTATTTGTAATTTTTTGGAGATTTTTAATGCAACCTTCTTTTTCTCAAAATGTTGTTAGTTAAAAAAGTTTTTATATAAATACAATTTTCTCTGCCATTGCTCTGCATTACCTGGCACGGGCCGAGAGGAGAACATAAGACCTTCTACTCTCGCGCCCGAAGCGGACACTGAGAGAAATAAGAATCTACCTATAGCCTGCTTGAATTTTTGTACCCGTATATTCTCTTTATACAGCACGTCATACAATGGATGAGTCGAAACTCAAACGCTTATTTAAAACCTGCTTACAAAGATGTACAGGCTGATCGCCCTCGCGGAGACACGTAAGAATACTTTAGACCAACACTACCCATACTTCAAACACACGACGTATGCTATAAATGTTAATGTTTACAGCGCCTATGGGTTGGGTCTAATTGTGGGTACACACGACGGGTTCCAGCGGCTAAGGCACTTGGGCTACATAGCGCCGTATACAACGACAATGAACGTATATCCGGGCCTCAAACTGGGTATCTTCACGGTCACCAATGGTCCAAGTAAACTCGTCAACCACGTACGCATTTTAAATATGAATAAGTTCGATGGATTCACAAACATACATGATTTACAAGATTCTAAGCGTATTCTCCATTACAGGACCAAATTCATGATCAACTCGTCGATATTGTCCGAGGAATTATCACAGAGCCTAACGCTGAATATGTGCCTGTAGATCCAGAAAACGCTTTGTCCTCTCATATGCCTGAGTCATTTACAGATATTTTCTCTCAAATGATTGAATACAACGTATATCCTACGCTTCAAAATACGATAATGCTGAACCATTCAGATCTGATTGGAAATTACGGGTCAGCTGTTGGAGGTTAGATTTTAACTTTCAAGAACTCGATACGAATTTCTTAGGTACCAATTAACACGGTTAATTGAGATTTTATTAATTGCAGGCTATTTTGAGATTGCTGACGTGAATGAGACAACGCTTTACATTACTTACGGTACCTGGGGCAAGGGTAACTTGATTCAACGGATTCAAACACCAGCAATTTACGATGCTATTTTCGACACGGATCTAGCCCAGAATTGGTACGCAGAAAGTGTGGAAGTACCGGAAATTTCTTTGGATTTCAGCACACCAAAAGTCGCGGTTCTCAACTTGGGTGGTGCTCTTTTACCCTTTGCCAAAGATTTCAACTTAAGCGACTTGCCTGCTCAACCGTATCCCGATGATAGTTGCGGATATCTACCTTAAGACCTACGTGCAATTATGCTTGTCAGAAATAAAACGATTCTCTGAATAACAATTAATATGATAACCATTTTTGATTTCCGGGTCCGCATTATAAGATTTGTAAAACAACAAAGCATTCGGTGTGTATGCCGAAATTGTGGCAGGCAGATTCATCAAAAATTTAATTTAGTTCGAATCTTTGGTTAACATTGACATTGATTCACTGAAGCACAAAGGCAGTAGTGAATGCCTTTCCGATTCAGTTCTTCGTTGTATTCCATAAATTTGAACAAAAAGTTGAGTTTATCTAGCACGGGTTTCTAACTATGTCCCATATGTAGAAGAACCACATATTATTTTTATTGCTGTTAGAAGATGTTGTTATCTTGTCACTAAATTTTACGGGTACCTACATCGGTGGAATGTAGGATGAAGCCAAAAGGAGTGAAGGACGACTAAGTTCAGAATGTCCTGAACACATGTACCTGCATTTCACGGCCTAATAAATAAATAAAATAAAAGTATTGACCCGAAAACTTTCTAGTTTTGACATTTGTGGGAAAATGATCCAAACAAAAGCTTTTGATGTCATCGATAATAAGCAACGTTTGTTTTAACTTTTTTTCTAAAGTGAAAGGATCGGGCTAAAAGCCACACCTGCTGTTTTCAGCTGACCTAAGAGAATTTCGGTTCAAAACTACTATAGATCAAAATTATGGCTATAAAATGAATAATATACACGCATGCCAATATTGACAAAACCCGCTAATTAGCAAATATATTTTCTTGTATCATCCTAGGCAGTAAAGGTGGATTTTCTTCTGGGACGAATTTTTCGAGCTTTAATTTGTTGTAAATAGAAATTGCATTCCATGATGGTACAAGCGATACAATTATTTTCTTGATAAAACGAATACTTATTTTTACGACTGTGTTTACAAAATTACGTTATTTTAGAATATGTACCTAAGGCTAAGCCGGTACATGGTTCTTTAGGTCATTGTCCATTCCAAAGGTAAACTTTTGCACTAAATAACCAGATTATAATATATTAACAATGGACAGAACATAAAGAGGTGAGAAATTTACTTGGAAAACGGGCTAGCCTTTGACGTCAATCCTCCACTTTACAAATTACCACTTGTTAACAATTAGCACATTTTTCCAAATCCTACATGTGAAATCGCTTGAGATTTAGGCGTTGTGTTCAGTACCATCTCCAACTAACAATGCTACAAATTCCTAAATCTAGATTATCTCATCATACCGATAAATCAATATCTGATTATTTTAATGGGGAAAAAGTCAGTACAGACTGGTAATATGACGAAACACTTGAAATATATTTGAAATAATCAATTACAAAATTTGGAACTGAGCTGATTTGAGTCAATGGGATTATGTAAACGTCAACATCATTCCTGTAATCCTGCATTGTGAGTTAGATACCCAGATGCCCTTGTTTTTACTTAAATATTAATTAATTTTACGGCATCGTATCACGCCAGTGACACACCATTCCACTTGTAAAGCGCATAGTAATTGACTTGGTGTGTATAAAACGGAGCACGCAACTCTATACATGACCACTTTCACTTGAGGCTTTGCAGATGCCCAAGTAATACACTAATTTAGCTAATTATAATTTATTTTAAAAATTCAAAATGCGGAAGTTTCTTATTTGCCTGGGAGTATTTTGCTTAGTAGCCCCTGGCGCTTTTGCAACGCTGACAGATGAACAGATTGCGGCGATTGAGGACATAATTGTCACAAAGTTTATGGGTGAACAGGGTGTACCGGGAATGTCAATTTCCGTGGTACAGGGAGAATCATTTGAAGAGATCTACGCAACGGGCTACGGGTTTAGCAATATTGCTGAGAATCTCCCTGCGACGAATAAAACTCTTTTTGGTATCGGATCACTTTCTAAAGTAAGCCAAATCTAAGTATGTTAAATTATTCGTTTGAAAAATCACCAAATAAATCTAATTTAACGGTAAATCCAGCCAAAGACAGCAAAATCCATTACAAGATTCAAATATTTTGACCATGTACCATGTTTTGATATTTCGACGCCTGTAAAGACTTTCTGTACTTGTGTTGCAAGATCGAATATATACTTACATGCAAGATTTCGTAATTCGTTGCAGATGATCTCGTCAATGTTCATCCTCAAGCTGTTGAACGACAAGTTTCCAGATCGCGGAGAAGGTGTCCTTGATACACCAATCCGAACCCTCGCTCCATCATATAACCTCACATTCATTGACCGTTTCAGAACGGAATACATGACCTTTCGGGACATTCTTAGCCATAAAGTATGTATTGCTGGGTCAACGGAAATTCTCGGAGCTGCAGGTGGTTTCGAAGACAAGTATGACGTTGTATAGTAAGTAAACCTACAACCACTTAAGAATATCAGTTTTATTTCTATTGTCAATTGGGTAACAAGAAATTAAAATAAAACATGTGTTTATTTGTACAGTCGCCAAAGATTCTGTCCCCAGACCTGTCACTTCCGAGCCACCAGCTGGGCATATAACCAAGGAATGATCCATGTGGCTGCTGAGGTCGCTTCTCATATTCATGGCGGTGAAGAGTCATTTGAAGAAATGGTTAGTATTACATATTTCATACATAAATTCATAATAAAAATTGAAGCGGTATTATTTCAACTACGAAATGTGACATTACAGCTCGTCAAATTTTTGCAAGAAAAAGTCGGAATGGTTGATACATTTACTATTGGGACTGTTGAAGACTTTGATGCAATTCCAAATTTTTCACAACCCTATTATCGTCGCGGCGGGGAGTTCTTTCCTTACAACAGGACACTACTTGTGTAATATATTGGCTGTTCATTGTTCTACGTTCTGCGAAAATAATTGCACATGAATCCCTTCTAACTAATCGCATAATAATTATACCCCAACAGGCGTGCAGGGTATATTCCAGCTACAGGCGGAGTTTTCACTACGGCCACGGATATGGCTCACTTCATGGCAGTGCTCGGAAATTACGGTGTGCGCATGGACGGGGAACGGATTCTGGAGGAGGTAGGTATTTTTGTTTGTATATGCGACCTCGCCACACGAACATGCGCTGTATTTAAATACTTGGCGAAGGATATGTTAAAGATTGAATATTTATCCGTTCCAGCACATAATAAAATGGATGTCTCGAAACTCGAATCCCTATCTGAATCCACCGTACAAGGGCAGCGATGGCGACCGTCCACAGGGTGACATTGGCTATGGAGTCGGTCTCATTTTGGGTTCCCACGACGGTTGGGAGCGACTTCGACATACCGGATACATCGCCCCTTACGGTTCCACCATGAACGTGTTTCCTAAACTTAAACTCGGTATCTTTACTGTTGCCAGCGGACCAGGCGGTGGACCAAACCACAATATGATTCACACTTTGGTGTACGATCTCGTGCAAGGCTTCGTCAAAGCCAACGAAGTTGCTGAACAGAAGTACGAGCGTTCTCTTTTCGCAGATGAATTAAATCCAGATCCATTCAAGGATTTCAGAGATCTCTACGCCAAACCAGCTACTGGAATAGTTGAAAATCTAGACAATTTACATCTGAAGATTGACCATTCTCTTCTCGTTGGATTTTATGGCCTCGGAGTTGCCGGTGTGTTTCAATTTAATGAATATTTTTACTAACCATTTAGCGTTTATTAATTAACCTAATTTCCTAAGGTCAATTCAATATTTTGGACGTGAACGAGACAACTCTCTACCTACAATTTGGACAATTTGGAACTGGTTTCCTGACCGTACGACCTGAGTCGCCAGCCATCTACGACGGAGAAATTGATTCTGACCTTGTCCATCAATGGTATGCAGATTATGACGGGGCCGAGTTTCCTAGCCTATCCGTCGATTTCAGCGTTCCACTCGTTGCTGGAGTCAAAGTTGGAAACGACGTGTATCCTTTTATCAAGGGATTTACACTGGATATGCTTCCTTCACAGCCTTATAAGGACGACAGTTGTTAATCAAGCAACACTGAAACGATCACCCAAGCCTGGAGTTGCATGCGAGACTCAATGAGTGTTTTATATAAATATTTTATTTTATTAATAAAGAAACTATTAATTTTAATTTGGAGGATTTCATCAATGTTTTCTTCTACTCCTTGAGCTTGGCTACGGAAATTAACTACATGTACAATATTAATATAGTACATGTAGTTAATTTCCATGTCAATAAATTCATTAATATTATTATAACATGTTCAGAACTTCAGTGGAGCTTAGGTTAGAGAGCCAAACATATATTATTTCTCAGTGTCTTCGTTTCCTATTCAATTCTGGAACCTTTCTACTCGTGTGGTTGATAAAATCCCCAGGAGTTCTAACTTTTTGGAAGGATTTAACGCGTTGAATAGTGCATTGGGAATCAAGCAACCAGCTTTGTGGAGATTTTTGGTTCTCATCTTTAAATTCTTTCAGCAAAATACTGAAAAATATTTAAACAAAATAGAACCTGGAGGATTTCCAAGAATGCAGCGACTTTTTCAACGTCTAAGAAACCATGGCTCACATGAAACTTGTGGCATGTACAGTAGTCGCTTAAAACAGTTAAATTTCGTAACTGTATAACTAAAATAACACTTCGTGTTCCTGATTATAACTAAACTATAAATACACGTCTTTTCAGTTAAACAGTCCCATTTTCTCTATTTTCGCAAACGGGGTTTCGGCAAAAAGACCTGAAATCTCCCAGAACTTCAAACATGAATTTCCGGAATTGCTTGTTCTCGGGCTATTATCCTAACGTATAGTGATAAAAAATACATGCATATATCACATGCCTTACGATGTCTTACGATTTGTCGAAACACACAACCTTCCCACCAGATGCTCTCAGCCTGCACATCATGCCGAAAAGACACTGAACGAAAAATTTACGTCATTGTTTGAATTTTGACTATGTATAGCACGTGTTTGAGAATAAAGTCAACGTGATGCATTCTTCAACTAGAAACAAGTTTGGAACATCAATATTACAGGAATTTTGTCATTGTTATCTCAAATTTAACGACAAGTTAAGCACTTAAATAACAACATGTCTCAATAACTTTTTTGAAATAATAATAAAATTGAGTTGAATATTATTGAGACGAGTTGTGAAAATAAAGGCCAGTCGCTACTGCTTCGAGTCCATATTAAGACGCTTAGATAGCCTAATCTGAATTCGACTATGAAGTTTCTCCTGTTGGGTAATTTGATGTTTCTGATCTTGGTAGCAATGGTAAGTTGATAAATCAGTTTGAATATCAATATGCATCGCGGGCGAGTTCGATGAGCTAATACTAAAAGGATCGTCTCCGTTTCTGGAAACCATATTTATAAGGTAAAACACAGCCCAGTCGCCTTGGTCAACCATAAATGTATACGATTAATACGCCGTCTGAATTAAACTATGAACCCGTATAGTTGTAATCCACTAATCTAATTGAAGTGCGTTGACGGTTTGTAGTTGCAGGCAGTAAACGTACGGAAAGTGTTACTGGACGTTATTAGAAGACTGCACCTCAAAGCAAAAACTCCGTTTACATATTTTCCCAGCTATCAAAATATATATAGATCCTCAAGTGCAACTTACAATTTACAAGTGTTACACATTTAATTTTAACTCCAAGCAAGTTCAATTAGTGTAGATAAGTAACATTTCATCATACCTTCACGAGCAAGCAACCAGCTGTGTGCTGTGTGGCTTGTATTTTATCAAAATGATTCACAAACCCTAATTTAATCAACGAAATATAACCGCATCCATTTAGTTTATTTTGAATGTTATCCATGCTCTGGCTGGCTCTGGGTATCAGTCTAAATTTAACTTTTGTATGTTCTACTATTCTACAACTGTGTATTTATCGTGACCTGTTGTATTGTGTTTCAATTTAGATTCCAAATTCTGAAGCGAAAGACGCTAAAGGAACTGTAAAGCCCGCTTCAAGCACTGGTGAAAGTAAATTCTTTTGAAACACATTTTGCTTTAATTATGAACGCTAATTTATGCAATTCAGTCATCAACGATCCTTCGAATTGAAAATGTACGTACGATATGATGGACGTCAAGGAACAGGAGATTGAGGAACGAGACAGTTAGTCTTACGGACAGAAGTTTGAGAAAAGGAACGGTGAAGCCATGAGTTAGGATATCTCAGTTAGGTACACGTAAGAAAGGCCATGTGAAATTTTAAAAATTAAATATTGTAGTCGTTCTGTCAGTAGGGCGGCCAATCATCTAGTATTTTATTAACTACCTCAGTAAATAATACCCCGAACGCAAAACACTGATATGGGTTTGAAACAGTTTCAGCCTTCCTAACAGTCTTTTGAAACTTAACTCCCACGTCTGAATCGCAGTTTAGCGAGATTATTGTCGGGTTTTGGATCAAATTTTTTATTTTTTTCCGAGAATGGCATATCCGCGACAATTTGTGCACCAACTACAACGCGAGATTTTCTTCGATCTTGAGCTTATTCTTCCCAAGTAAACGTGTACACATCGTAAATATGTAGATCCATTCTAATGGCGACTTTTGTGAATTAGGCGATTTAGTTTTGAACCAATTATATGCAAAGCGCGCACGTTACTTGGTATAGATATCGTGTAGGTTAATTTATAATTATGCACACTCGGTCGATTCCATTAAAAGAATAAATTTTTTCAAAAGTATTAAGTACTACGAATTGGTTTGTATTAAAAATAGTGGTAGCTTTGAGAAGGACGCAATGTGCATTTCTATGTATGCTGTGGGCTTCCTATGTTTTGTAGCTGAGATTCCTTGTGCGTGATATTTTGTGAACGATGCTTTGACCAGTCTCTAATGTCTCTTTTCTAATGTCTAACTTTTCAGTAATTGGGCCAAACCCAGAGAATGGTAACGAATGGCGTGCTGCGACGCCGATCGAAAGAGAAGAGAGTCCTGCTAAAATGATTGGACGGTAATTTACAGGACTTATGATGCTTACACTAATGATACAGCACGAAATAAATTTTCTGTTGTAAGCATTCCTATAATTATTCGTCAGTTAAGTGGTTATTGATGTTGAGAACGAGCATCAAATTTTACACGCTGTGGTCTGTATTACGGTATATTTATACCTTATTTTCTTCGCTCTTCTCAATAATTACAACAAGAGAGAAGCACGGCAGGAAACCCTAGAATATATTAGGCAGTTTGTGGGGTTTACCTAGACCTATGACTTGCAACGTATAACAAATAATTTTCAGGGCTTTACGTCATATGTATACGTCATAAGGAGGCACGTCGGCTCAGTTGGTAGTGTAGCAGCTGCCAACTCCCGACGAGATGGGTTCAAATCCTACTGCCTCCA